>CAUYQG010093464.1:0-11937 GCA_963574415.1 Tarsius wallacei
AATTGGCACTTAGCTTCAGCATACCAGGAATCACTAGGGTCTAAGCCCAGCAGCTGCAGCACCAGCTGCTGCACCAGGAGAACCCTGGCTGCTAGCTCCCTAGCCCTCACTCAGTCAGCCACTCACACACCCACTCACTCACCAGCATGTACACAAAATTTTCCATACACTCGCTCACTCTCACTGGGACTCACATAGTCAGACTGGCTCGCCATCTTCTTGGGACCTCTCTGTATTTTTTCTTATAAAATATTTTGTTTTTTCTATATATTGATAAAATAGGAAGTAGGCTTAGTTTTTCTTCTTTATAAATGCCAAAATCAAATGGCAGTTTTAGTACTATTTTTTATATTCAGTAACCCATTTGTCTCAAATAGTAAATAGTATTAAATAAAATAAAAATTTTTTTAAAAGCAGGATTTATTGAGAGGACAGAAAAGCTCCCAGAGTGGGAGGACACCTGAGAGTGTTGCCCAAATAAAATAATTTTATTTATATTCTCCAATCTAATAATAATAATAATAATAATAATAAAGTCATTTATTGATTGGGCTAAAGCCTCATTGTATATTTCATTACAGTTATTCCATGTCAAGTGCTTAGATTATTAACTTTTATGAAATACTATGAAATAACAATAACATCTTGTTAGGCACAAGTAAAGCAAATTGAAGAAACAGATTCCATAACCAGTCATATATGTGTGTGCATATATATAATTAAAAAGAATATGTGAATAGCCATATAACAAAGAAAGAAGAAATATTAATTAAAATGTTTTTACATAAGCTATCTTACTGTCAAATTGCTTAAATTGCAAATTTTATCGACATTTAATTAAAAATTATACCAATTTTTCACAAAAATCTTCAACAATAGAAGAGGTAGCAATTCTTCAACTTATGTTAGCTAATATTACTATGATACTAAAACTAGACAAAAGAATCACAGAAAAAGAAAACTGTAGACCAACACTCTATTTAAATATAGACACAGAAACACTAACAAAGTATCCAAGAGCATATAAAAATGATTACATATCATGACCAAGTAAGATATATTTTACAAATGCAATACTGGTTTAATTTTTTAAAAATCAACCAAAGTATTACACATTACTTTAGCAAAGAAAAAAAGTAATAATGCAAATTTTATAAGTTTGACAAATTCAACACCTATTCACAGTAAAACACCCAGCAAGCTACTAGAATTTTTAAAAAGTCATCTATTAAAAAATCAACAGCTAAAATTTTACTTGATGAAAAACTGGAAGCTTTATCTATGTAAACAGAACAAGAATTTCTACTTTTAGCACTCTGTTCAACATTGTACTGGATATATTAACCAGAATACTATACTAAAAATAAATAAATGAAATTCCCCAGGTTAGGAAAAAATAGACTAGTATTTTATTGCCATAATATTATAATAAAAAGTGAAATAAATTCACTAAAAACCTACTTGAACTAAAAAATTAATCAATGTCCCAAGATACAAGATCAACATACAAAGTTAAATAGCACTTTTATAAAACAATAGCAATCAAATTGAAAATTAAACTTAGAAAACAATTTCACTAATAATAGCATTATAAAAATAAGTTTACCAAAATAGGTGTATATACTAATTATTTGAAATGCTGAAAGAAATAAAAAACTGAATAAATTGAGATACAGTCTACATTCAAGAATGGCAATATTGTATATTAAAAATAAAATGCTAACAAATTTACATACAGATTTACACAAATTTCAATTAATTTTCTTTAATAAAAATTGACAAGCCATTTCTATAATCCATATGGACATACAATAAAAAGCACATATAAAACTATTTTGAAAAATAAACATTTTCAGTAATTTGCATTCCTGATATTACTTTTTACCACAGTGTTACAGTAATCAAACAATATGGTACAAGCATAAATATAGATTAATGTAGATCAAATAATAGAATTATAGGTCCATTAATAAACATATTAGACTGGGTATGGTGGTGAACACCTGCAATCCCATGACTTGGAAGGCCTAGGTAGGGGGATTGCGTGAATCCAGGAGTTTGAGACCAGTTTAGGCAGCACAGCAAGACTTCATCTCTTAAAAAAAAAAAAGAGCCAAACATGGTGGCGTGCACTTGTAGTTCCAGCTACTCGAAAGACTGAGGTAATTGAATTGTCTGAACCCAAGATGTCCAGGCCGCAGTAGGCTGTGATCATGTCACTGCACTCCAAGTACATTTCACATTTCTTTCTTCCTTTTGTTTTTCTTTTTTCCCTTTCTCTTTCCCTCCCTCCCTTCCTTCCTATCTTTCCTTTTGGTTTCTTTCTTTCTTTATTCCTTTTATTTGGATATGTATATAAAGGCATAGGTGAATCATAAATTGTGCTTTGTTTGATAAGTGACACTTCTGCAGAAAATTGAAAAATAAAAAATTTCAGTGGAGAAAATAAAAATAATCAACCGTCCCACCACTGACAATTTACCTCTCATAACTTCTAAGTTTCTCGGTATGGTACTGGCACAATAGCAGATACATGGACCAATAAAGAGGAATAGAGAATTCATAAAAAACCCGAACACCTATAAAAAACTGATATTTGACAAAGCAGACAAAAACATACACTGGGAAAAAGACTCCCTATTCAACAAATGATGCTGGGATAATTGGATAGCTACATGCAGAAAAAAGAAGCTAATCCCTATCTCTCACAATACACAAAAATTAATTCAAAATGGGGCTGGGCACAGTGGCTCACACCTGTAATCCCAGCATTTTTAGAGGCTAAGTAGGGAAAATTGTTTGAGCCCAGGAATTTGAGACCAGCCTAGGAAACATAGCACGACCTCATCTCTACTAAATAAATAAATAGATGATAGATGAATATATATACACATATATATGTATATATATAAACTGGCAAGGCATGGTGGTACACATCTGTAGTCCCAGCTACTTCAGAGGCGGAGGTGAAAGAATCACCTGAGTGCAAGAGGTGGAGGCTGCAGCGAGCTGTGATTGTACCACTGCACTCCAGCCTAGGCAATAGAGTGAGATCCTGACTAAAAATAAATAAATAAATAAATAAATAAATAAATAATAACATGGATTAAAGATTTAGATGTCAAAGCTGAAACCATAAAAATTCGAAGAAAAACCCTAGGAAAAACTTTTCTGGACATTTGCCAAGGCAAATAATTTATGGCTAAAACCCCAAAACAAATGCAACAACAACAACAAAAAATAAGTGGGACTTAAATAAACTAAAAAGCTTCTGCACAGAAAAAAAAATCAACAGAGAAAATAGGCATCCTACAGAATGGGAGAAGATATTTGCAAGCTATACATCTGACAAAAGATTAATATCCAGACTCTACAAAGAACTCAAACAAATTAGCAAGAGAAAATTAAATGATTCCATTAAAAAGTGGGCAAATGACATGAACAAGCGTCTCTCCAAAGAAGATATAACAATGGCCCACAGACATATGAAATAATGTTCAATATTACTTCTCATCAGGGAAATGCACATTAAAATCACAATAAGATACCATCTTACACCAGACAAAATGGCCATTATTAAAAATATTAAAAGTAAATAGATGCTAGTGCAGATGAGGTGAAAAGGGAACACTTATACACTGTTGAAATGAATACAGTCTCTATGGAAATTGGTATGGAAATTTCTCAAAGAAGTAAAAGTAGATCTACCATTTGATCCAGCAATCCCGCTACTAGGTATCTACCCATTATATAAAAGAGACACCTGTACTCTCATGTTCATCGCAGCACAATTCACAATTACAAATATGTGGATTCAATCCAAATGCCCATCAACTGTCAGTGGATAATACAAATATGGTATCTATACGCTATAGAATACTATTCAGTCATCAAAAAGAATAAAATAATATTTTTTTGCAGCAACTTGTATGGGACTGGAAAACATAATCCTAAGGTAACTAACTCAGGAACAGAAAACCATCACATATTCTTATTTACAAGTGGGAGCTAAACTAAGGATCTGCAAAGGCAAGAGAATGGTGTAGTGGACATTGGAGCTCGAAAGAGGGAGGAAGAGGTGGTAAAGGGACAAAAAAATCCCCACCTACTAGGTACAATGTACACAGTCGGGAGTGGTGAGTACACTTAAATCAGATTTATTTGCTACTGTACAAAGCAATTATGTAACCAAACACTACTGGGACCTCCTAAACTATTAAAATACAGAAAACATCAATAAGGGTACCCTAATTTTACCTGCACTATGACCATTTATGTACCTAACACTGAATTGTACCCCACATCTTTTAAGTTAAAAATAATAATTAAGAAATGCAGAAAAAAAACTTCTAAGTTCTGAGTCATTGGGTGTACAATGGGAATACAAACAGACATTTGTATTCAGCTTTTTGAAGCTATTTCCATTGCCCTCCCAACTTGACAGTGTAACACCTAGAAAGGCAAATCCGATAGAGACATCAAGTAGTTAGTCCCCCTCCCATATTTACAGATGGGCAGGAGGCTAGCACTGAAGAATGGGAGGCCGCCTTGGATTCTTCTTGCACCTCAACATTATGTGTGATCTCCTCACACACAAGCACACATACACTCTTCATAAGAGTATCTCGACTCAATATCATTCTTCTCCTTTCTTGTCCACTGCCTATTATTCATCTTCTCCATAGCCCATATAAAAAATAACAGCAAAAAAAAAAAAAAAAAAAAAAGGGCACCACAAGACGTAGTATTTATTAAGCAGATTAATCCCTCAGTTGTGAGTGGGGAACCATATTTAACCCATTTCACAGGGAAGAAAGTTGGGTTTTGGGGGCCAACATATCTGAGATGTAACATGGTAAAAATCTAGACTATAAATCTAGACTCTGTATTTCTGAGCCTTGAAGCAACCCCTATTCTTTTGTTTTAATTTTAATTTTTAAAATGTGGTGTACAATTCAGGGTTAGATATACAAATGGTCATTGTACAGGTAAAGTCTGGGCCTCACTTTGGTCCCCACTTCACCTGGTTTGAGATTAGGTACCTTATTGATGAAGTGTGCCCACCCTCTTCCCTCCCAAGCAGTTTCCCACTACTGCCAATCCCTTTCTTATAGTATTATAATTGTTCAGGGTCCGATTATGAGTGAGAACATGTGGTACTCAGTTCTTTGTTTCTGTGATAGATCATTGAGTATTATACACTCTAAGTCCATTCAAGTGGCTGTGAAGTTCATAATTTTGTCCTTTTTATGGCTGCTAATATTCCATTGTGTATATGTACCACATTTTTTTTTTATCCAGTCCACTTTCAATGGGCAGCACGGTTGGTTCCATGTTTTTACTATTGTGAATGATGCCACAATAAACATGCGTGTGCAGGTATCTTTTTCATAGAGTGATTTGAGTTCCTCTGGGTATATTCCCAGCAGGGAGATTGTAGGGTCACATGGAAGGTTGAGTTTTAGATCTTTTAGGAATTGCTACTCTGTTTTCCACAGAGGCTGTACTAGTTTACACTCCCACCAACAGTGTAGAAGTGTTCCCTTTCCCTGCATCCTCTCCAACATCTGTTGTTTTTTGAGTTATTGATGATGGCCATCCTAACTGGTGTTAGGTGGTATCTCAGTGTGGTTTTAATTTGCATTTCTTTGATGATTGGTGAGTCAGAGTATTTTTTCATGTATCTGTTGGCTGCTCCTATGTCTTCTTTTGAGAAGTGTCTATTCATATCGTTTACCCACTTTTTAATAAGGCTGTTTGTTTTTTTCTTTTTGGCACATTTGAGTCCCTTGTAGATCCTAGATGTTAGGTTTTTGTCAGATACATAGTTGGCAAATATTTTTTTCCCATTCCGTGGGCTATCTCTCTGTACTCTTGATGGTTTCTTTTGGTTTGCAGACATTTTTAAGTTTGATGCAGTCCCACTTGTCTATCTTATCTCTTATGGCATGAACATTTGGGGTTTTGATCAGGAACTGGTTGCCAGTTCCAGTTTCCATAATGGTGACTTCTACCATTTTTAAAGGTTCTAATAGTTTGAGGTTTTATGTTGAGGTCCTTGATTCATTTAGAGATGATTTTTGTGTACAGTGATAAGTAGGGGTCTTGTTTTAATCTTTTGCATGTGGTCAGTCAGTTTTCTCAGCACCATTTACTGAATAGGTTCTTTTCTCCCCAGTGGTTGTTAGTGGAGGCTTCGTCAAAAATGAGTTGGTTGAGAAATTGAGGTTTTACTTCTGGAATCTCTATCCTGTTCCATTGGTCTATATGCCTGTTCTTGGACCAATACCAGGCTATTTTGATTACTGTAGCTTTAAAATAAAGTTTAAAGTCTTGAAGTGTGATACCTCCCACTTTGTTTCTTTTGCTGAAGATTGTTTTGGCTATTCAAGGTCGTTTATGTTTCCATATGAATTTTTGTATTTTCATTTCCAAGTCTGAGAAGAATGATGCTGGTAATTTAATGGGTATTGCGTTAAACCTGTAGATCACCTTAGGTAGAATGGACATCTTAACAATGTTGATTCTTCCAATCCATGAGCATCAAATATTTTTCCATTCTTTTGTGTCATCTTTGATTTTTTTGAGCAGTGTTTTGTAGTTTTTGTTGTAAAGGTCTTTCACTTCTCTAGTTAGGAAGATGCAGAGGTATTTCTTTTTGTGTTTGTGTGTGTGGCTACTGTGAATGGGATTGTGCTTTTTATTTGGTTCTCTGCCTGTTGGTTGTTGGTGTAGTAGAATGCGGCTATCTTTTGCACTTCAATTTTGTACCGTGAGACATTGTCAAAGTCCTTTATCAGTGAAGAAGGTTTTTGACAGATTATCTTGGATTTTCAAGGTATAGAATCATATCATCAGCAAAGAGGCAACCCCTATTCTTACCGACTTTGGGTCTAAATAAAAAAATGTTTATGATCCAACTCACTGGATTTGTGTGTTGAAGCAGAGCATCTATACCTGAGATTATAAAAATCACAAGTGTATAACCCAATGAATTATCTGAATAGAACCTACCCAGTAACAAGTACCCACAAGAAATGCAGTGTCACCTGGCCAGGTGCAGTGGCTCATACCGGTAATCTCAGCACTTTGGAAGGCCAAGTTTGGGGGATTGTTTGAGCTCAGGAGTTCGAGACTAGCTTGGGCAACATAGTGAGACCCCATCTCTACAAAAATTAAAGAAAATTAGCCAGGTGTGGTGGCACCCAACTGTAGTGCTATCTACTCAGGAGGCTGAGGCAGAAGGATTGCCTGAGCCCAGAAGGTTGAGACTTTGGTGAGTCATAACCATGCCACTGCACTCTATCTGGGTTAAAGGGTGAGACTCCAACTCAAAAAAAACCCAAAAAAGTGCAACATCACCAATCCTCCAAAGCCTTCTATTCAGTACATTCCAAGACAGTACACTCTATTTCCCAATGGTAACAAAATAGCCTAGCATCTGAAATCATTTTGGTTGTTTAAAAACTCTATTTACATGAAATCATACAGCATGCACCTATTTTTATGTTGGACTAATTTAATTATGCTTGCAAGTTTAATTCATATATGTGGCTATAGTTCATTTTAATTTCTGTATAGCATAGCATTATTAAAAATGTGTACCCCTTTAAATGTATTGTTTCTATTATCAATAAACATTTTAGTTGTTTTAGGTTTGGATAAGTAGCAAATAGTGCTGTTCTGAACATTCTTTTTTATGATTAACATAAGCAGACATTTAATTTAAGAAAGTTCCTAAAAATGAAATTATCAAGACACAAAATATGTGTATGACAATCGTTAGAAAAAAATTTCCTAGGCAAAGTGATCTTTCCAACAAAGGACATGACCTCAAGCCAAAGAATCTTCGTTGGAAGAGGAAACGGGTAGCACTTTCCCCTCTACTTTTCTACCTACTTGAACAAGTGCATTTATGATGGGCAGGAAGAATAGCTCAATGCCGAGCGGCACAGAGGGTGGAGGATGTACTTTTTTTTCAAGATAAGTAATTTAGATGAGGACACCCAGAATCCCATGGTGGTGTGTCCTGCCCCTCTATTCATCAGTCACCTCTGTTGATGTTAATCATAGGGCTGTTTTATCTCATATACCGAACAATAAACTACTGTTTAGAAACTGGAAAACAACAACAACAACAACATTCCTACAATACCCATCAATCATCCCCTTTCATAACTAATCCTAGGGTGAACCTTAACCCTAATTATGACGGCCTCATCTGTGGTCCCCTTTATTAATCAAAAACCATATGGTATTAAACTGGAGGCATTTATAGTCTAAACCTGTGGATCATTTAGTACTAGAACCCAGCTCTCAGACTCTTGGGTCCATCTTGGGGTACCGCTCATGTGTCATCTTTGGTCCTCTACAAACTGTCCTTTATCTGACCTGTGTGAAGGAAGATCACACTTCCCAGGCATATCTGAATCAGAGAAAATGCACTTCCTTATAAGAAGGCAGAGGCCAACCTGAATCAGGCCAGCCAGGTCTGCACTACCAGGACCACTCAGCAGCGCAGACGGCTCTTCCCCTGCACTCATGCCTGTGATTTCTGGTGACATCTAATCACAGCTATGATGACCTGCCTCGGCTCCTATGTGACAAACTGGGAGGAGCTGGTCCAACAGGTCTAGCACCTGCTCAGGTGTCCTTTCTATGAATGCAGTGTTTCACCCACCGTTTCTTTCTCATTATATGATTTTATTTATCTCTAACACTTTTACTTTAGAAATTGTCATTAATCATTTGTTGGCAGATTAAAATTAACGAAAGCTGTTTCAATGCAACTGAATAAACTTGCAAAAGTTTCAGACTGCTAAAAAATTGTTTTTGAATTCAGTAAAACAATGACATTTTGTTTATAAAAGGATATTTAATCTCTTCAGTAACTATAACTTTTGCATACAGTTATTTTGTAGGTGTCTTTAATTCAACAATCTCACTTCATTCATTTATTACTCACTAGATAATTGAGATTTTATATATCAGGCATTGGTCTAAGGTGTGGAAGGCAAATTCATATTCCTGAATAGATTACACATTATTATTACGGGATAAAGATAATATAAATAGAAAATTACGGCTGGGCATGGTGGCTCATGCCTATAATCCCAGTACTTTGGTAGGCCAAGGTGAGAGGATTGCCTGAGTTCATGGGCTCAAGACCAGCCTGTGCAACTTGGCAAGACCTCATCTCTACAAAAAATCAAAATAGCCAGGCGTGGTGCCACATGCCTATAGTTCCAGCTACTTGGAAGGCTGAGGCAGAAGGATCACCCAAGCCCAGCAGGTTGAGGCTGCAGTGGCTGTGAGCATGCCACCGCACTCCAGCCTGGGCAACAGAGTGAGACACAAACTAAAAAAAAAAAAAAAAAAAAGAAAAGAAAAGAAAACTATTACATAGCTCCAATATCTTCAGAGGTTCTAGAAATAAAATTTAAATATGATCTTGATTTTTAACAGATCCCAAATCACCATTTCTAACACCATAAAATTATTTATTTCACAACTATATAACTGTCCTTTAAAAAGAACAAGTTTTCATGCCACTGTACTTCAGCCTGGGTGACAGAGTGAAACCCTCAGCACACAAAAAAATTCTTACCCTTAGCTGAGGCAGCATTTATTGAAGTCATTAAATTTTTAAAATATATGTTTTGGTGAGCTTATTAGAGTCCAATTTTAGAAATAATAACAGGCACTTAAAGTTCAGCAAAATGTAATGTGATAATTTATATAATATTGTTAATGGATTGAAGAATGAAGTATAAAATAACTTGTTTTTTCAAAATGTCCCTCTTAAAATGAGAAGATATAGTTTCCTGACCCCTTATAACTGTTTGTTAAACACAGCTGTATATTATAAAGTCTTATTATTCTCCAATAATTAAACCCATTGAGAAGCTTACACAATTGATAACCAGCTCTCATTTGATCTTCTGATTCAACCAGCCCCAGAAAGGGATCCACTGCTGTAAAACTGCAATTCTTCCTCCGTGTTAATGGTGTGTACAGATAATTGGGACAAAGTTTTCCATGTCTGTGAATTTTGCCCCAGAAAGCTTGTTAGTAAATTGCTCCCAAAGGAACTGGATTTAGGTAATTTCTACCTTACAAAAACGACTGCATTTCCATGATAATCATTCTTTGTGACTTAAAATATATGTGTAATGTATTGGTATAAAACTATAAAACTAAAAATGTGTTACCAGTTTATCGATATATCTGAAAACACTAGAATACATATCAGCTTTATTTTTCCAATACATCATGCCAGAAAAAGGCAAGGATGCCAATATCTCAACTCTCATATAACATGGTACTGGGGTTACTGGTCCATACAGCTACAAAATAGAAACAGAGGCATAAAAAGTGGTAGAAAAAGAAGATTATCTATAACAACAGATGATATAATTGAACATTTAGAAAATCTAATTACTAAAATAAGAAACTAATGTTAAATTAACCAGATGTAAAACTAACATACATAAGTTAAAATCTAAACATAGGCAAATAATAATCAGTTAAATGACAGGATAGAAGAAAATAATTTACAAAATCCAACTACAGCAACACTAAAAATAAAATATCTGTATAAATTTTATTAGATATGCATAACACTTATCTCAGAACAATATATAGTTCTACAAAATTAAAAAGTACCCTTTTTTTACAAAAATGTATATATATAGGTATATTGCTAATTAATCAGAGATATATTTTCTATTATTAAAGGAAACTTTAGACATAATACATTTAACAGAGTTTATTTGAGAAAATAACTTATGAATCTGGCAGTACTCTTA
This sequence comes from Tarsius wallacei, assembly GCA_963574415.1. Taxonomy (NCBI): domain Eukaryota; kingdom Metazoa; phylum Chordata; class Mammalia; order Primates; family Tarsiidae; genus Tarsius; species Tarsius wallacei. Next base: position 10,809 of record CAUYQG010093464.1, read on the forward strand.
ACAAGAAATGGTTAGGAGAACTCCACACAGTATTGAGCTTTTAAAGACTAAACATAAAATCACAGTAGAAAAATTACCTGATTTTGCTAGGCACACTGACTCACGTCTATAACTTCAGCACCTGGGGAGGCTGAGGCAAGGAAATTGCTCCAGCTCAGAAGCTTAAGATCAGCTTGGGTAACAAAGCAAGACTTCTGGCTCTACCAAAAAAAAAAAAAAGGAAAAATTAGCCAGATATGGTGGCATGCACCTGCAATCCCAGCTAACTGGGGGACTGAGGCAGGAGCATTGTTTGGCTTTAGGAGTGTGAGACTGCAGTTAGTTGTGACTGAGGCACTGTACTTGAGCCCACTGTACATTAGCCTAAGTGACAGAGTAAAACCTTATCTCAAAAAAAAAAGAAAAAGAAAAAGAAAGAAAAGGAATAAAGAAAGAAAAGAAAGAAAGGAAGGAAGAAAATTACCTGATTGGCTACAGTTAGGCATCTCCCTTCTTGGATATGATGTGATGAGTCATCTGCCTTCTTTGGGCATGGTGTGATGAGCTGACCCCTAATATTGGTTGACGTTTTGCTGTCTGTGCTTAGCTGAGGCTTGTCCATTTATACAAAAAAATAAACTCCTAGATTAGGTTTCAGTTTATGTACTAAGACTACAGTTTGTTATGTATAAACACAAAGTACAGAGACAGTGTCAATCTCATGGTTTTCTGCTTGTTTAATTTAACAATTCTTGCATTTTCAGCCTCTCAATCTTGAGAGGTGAATCAAAAGTTTGGGTATTGACACTGTATTCTGTCACCACCATAATGAACTTATTGGGTCTCAGTGTGGAATTCACAAATCACAACACCAAGTCAATTGAATAATTCTTTATGTCCTCTTTGTGTTTTTATGTAATTCCTGAAAAAGGAGTAAGAACACTCGATGCACAGTGGATGGCTGCAGACAAGCATTTAGCCTCTTAAGGGGATATGCACATCAGGGGTGTAAGAGGGGATGAATTATGTGGAACCTGTGTGAAACCTTATATATTAAGTGTGATGAATTATGTGAAATGTAATGAAACTATAACCTCATATATTAAGTATGCTGAAACTGTGTGCTGTGACCTCTCCCCTAAAACTTAGT
>CAUYQG010093468.1:0-15289 GCA_963574415.1 Tarsius wallacei
GACTTGGTACGACCTCATCTCTACAATAAATCAAAAAATCAGCCGGGCGTGGTAGCGCGCACCTGTAGTTCCAGCTACTTGGAAGGCAGAGGCGGAAGGATCGCCTGAGCCCAGCAGGTCGAGGCTGCGGTGGCTGGGAGCGGCCACTGCACTCCAGTCTGGGCGACAGAGTGAGACTCCAACTCAAAAAAAAAAAAAAAAAAAGAAATGTTCAATCTATTGTCTCTATTCTGTACTTACTTCAAAAGCAATGTAATATTTAACACAAAACATCAGCATCTTGGCATCATGTGGAGTTTTTTAGGTGGTCATTATACAATTATGATGAATCAAATGTTAGTGTACTTCAAAAATCCGAATGTTAAAATTTTACACCTCAGTGTGATAATATTAGAAGTTGGGATATTTTAAGGTAATTAATTAGGTTTAGATAAGACTATGAGGGTGAAGTTCTCATGAATTGGATCAAGGCCCTTAAAAAAAAAGCTCCCTTTTCTCTGCTCTTCTCTATTAAAGCTACAATAAGAAGTCAGCAGTTTTACAACCTGGAAGCATGCACCAGAAACTCACGATGCTAACATCCTGACCTCAGAATTCCAGTCTTCAGATCTAGGAGAAATAAATTACCCTATCTGTTGTAATTTGGTATAGCACCTTGAACTAAGACAATATTCGATATTTAAAATTAGAAAATGTATGTGTATCATTATTAAAATTATAAAATAATAAAATTATTAAAATTAATATAATTCAGCTGGGCTCAGTGGCTCAGCCTGTAATCCCACACTTTGGGAGGCTGAAGTGAGTGGATTGCCTGAGCCCGCGGGTTCGAGACCCGTCTGGGCAACTTGGTGAGACCTCATCTCTACAATAAATCAAAAAATTAGCCGGGCGTGGTAGCGCGTGCCTGTAATTCCAGCTACTTGAAAGGCTGAGGCGGAAGGATCGCCGGAGCCCTAGCAGGTTGAGTCTGTGGTGGCCGGGAGCGACCACTGCACTCCAGTCTGGGTGACAGAGTGAGACTCCAACTCAAAAAAAAAAAAAAAGAAATGCTTCTGAGGAAATGGCTGTAAACATATCTATAAATGTTTCTGTTAAATAAATATACATGTTTAATATATATTTGCTTTTACACTTAAAAAATAATACTGAAAGTTTTTGACCATGATGGAGTAATAAGCACTGGATTTACCCTCCCACCTTAAACAGTTAGAAAACCAGACAAAAATATGTAAAACAATGGTTTTCAAACATTAGATAACAGATCGTGTAGAACTGTAATACATAAGAGAAGAATCCTATGTTATTTCAGTTTACTATCTGGGGAGTCCACCGCATAGGTAGGGTCTGGCAGTCTCACTGATTTTAAAGTGCAGGGAGGCCAATGTGGCTAGAATATGTGGGGCAAAGTAATGGAGAGGGGACACAGAGAGAGAGAGAAGGAAAGAGAGAGATCTGCACAGGGATTTCTTCATCTGAGTATTGATCTGAGTAAGCATGTTTGTAAGGCCAAGGAATTAACCAATAGAAAGGAATAAGTATAGAAATCATTGCTGGAATTCATGCATATCTAGGAGTAATTTATGTCCATACCAGCCCAAATGAAAAGATCTCTTCGTACATGGAGCATTGGTTAGATCTTCCAAAGGCCATGGCTTTAGTGGCAGGGACAAATTAGCTCTAGACTAAAAGCTGTTGTGGTCCAAATCAGACAAATCTTAAAAGCAAACTTCAAGATTACCAAATCTAATTTCAATAGACTTAACTATATCCCAAAACAAACCCGAATAAGAGTTAATGGAAAACAACGAAGCACAACACTCAACGCCATGAAATTCAAAATGTCTGTTATCTTGAATCAAAAACTACCAAGCATGCAAAAAGCAGGACAATATTGTTCTTAACTAAGAAAAAAATCAATCACATATACATTAGAATTAGTAGACAAAAATATTGAAACAGCTGTTATAAATATATTCCATATGTTCAAGAAGGTAGAAAAAAACATTGAACATGAGAAGAGAAATTGAAAATATAAGAAAGACTTAGATAAAGCTTCTAGAGGTGAAAATACAATATCTCAAATGAAAAATACACTGGATGTAATTAATAGCAAATTAGATTATTGGAATTAAAGACATAAAAATAGAAACTAGCCGGGCTCGATGGCTCAGCCTGTAAACCCACGCTTTGGGAGGCTGAGGTGAGTGGATTGCCTGAGCCCACGGGTTCGAGACCCACCTGGGCAACTTGGCGAGACCTCATCTCTACAATAAATCCAAAATCAGCCAGGTGTGGTAGCGCGCACCTGTAGTTCCAGCTACTTGGAAGGCTGAGGCGGAAGGATCGCTGAAGCCCGGCAGGTCGAGGCTGCAGTGGCCGGGAGCATGCCACTGCACTCCAGTCTGGGCGACAGAGTGAGATTCCAACTCAAAAAAAAAGAAAGAAAGAAAGAAAGAAAGAAACTATCCACAAAGAGAAAAAAGGCTGAAGAGAAAATGAATACAGGATCAATGACTTGTGGTACTATATCATGCAGTCTAATAAACGTGTATTGGAGTCCCAGAAGGAAAAGTGAGGAAAAACAGGAAAAAAATGAAGACATATTTCCCCAAGTTTAATGAAAAGTGTAAACCTATCGACACAAGAATCTCAACAAACTTCAAGTGAAGAAAAACATGTAACAAAACAAAAACATGATACTAGGCAGATTAATAGTCCCCAAAGACATCCATGTCTTAATCCTTATAACACTCTGCAGATGATATTAAGTTAAAGATTCTTGTCATGGGGAGATTATCCTGAATTATCTGGGCAGACCAATGTAATCACAAGGATCTTTATAAGAAGAAGGCAAGAGAGAGTAAGAGAAGGAGATGTGACAATGGAAGCTGAGGTTAGAACAAGGTAAGGAATAAGCCATGAGCAAAGAAATGCACACAGCCAGTAGAAGCTGAAAAAAGGCAAGGTGCAGATTCTCCCCTGGAGCCTCCAGAAGGAAGGCAGTTCTGCCAAGAGCTTAGTTTTCATCTTATAGGACACATTTTTGGACAGCTCATGTCTAACAATATAAGAAAAACTGTTTGTGGTACTTTTTGCTACCACAGCAGTTGGAAATTAAAACAAACACCAAAACACATCATAGTCAAATTGATGAAAATCAGTGATACAGAGAAAAACCTTAAAAGCAGTCAGAAAAAAAAAAGGGAACACATTATATACTGAGGGACAAATATTAAAAGTAACCTAAGGTAGGGGAAAATGTACACTATGTATAGAGGAACAAGTCCATTTTTGACAACCATTGAATTACTGTTGAAGTTCACTCACTATGCCCTCAATATATCTTATGATTTCCATTTTACACAGCTTGAAATGTCATCCTTTTATGAGTGAAAATAATTTCTCCTTGCTAGAATACAGGCTTTGAGTATATTGGTATCCCTGACACCACCAACTAACCAGTGAAGTTTTGAACCTAAAGACATATGGTTAATAAATGGAAAAGGCAGGATTCAAATCCAGATCCTCTTGAGAAGATGTGCTCCTTTCACCATGAGGACTTTTGTCTTAAAGTGGATCCACACATCCTTCAAAGCCTTACTTTCTCACAGTATAATTTTGTCAATAAATGTCTTCCTTGAGAACCCTGACACAATAATCTCTTCCTGCTCAAAATCCTTATTGTCACTAGGAACTGTGGTAGTTTATATTTAAGGATCTCCCCGCCCCCCCATGAACCATACTCCTGATAGTCAAGCCCCTGTGTACCCTCTGGGGTAATCCTGTAACTCATTTTTCAAATTAATAGAATGTAATAGAAACAAAACTGCATAATTTCCAAAGCTAGGTAATAAAAAATGTAGTTTGTTTTTTCTGGGTCTCTGAAAGCACTTACTCCTGGAACACTTGTTCTGGGGAATGCCAGTTATCATGTAAAAAACTTGACTATCTTGAGACTGCCATGCTGTGAGGAAATCCAAGTAGCCACATGAAGGGAGAACACAGAAAAAAAGACAGACACCTGACCTCCCCAAGCAGTTCCAGCAGTCCCAATTCCAACTGAGGCAGAAGAAAATTATATCAGATGGAAACTTGAGTCTAGACAAAGAAATAAAGAGCACTAGAAATGAAAAATCATTGCAAAAATTTAAAAATAATCCCAACTGAGGCAGAAGAAAATTATCAGATGGAAACTTGGATCTAGACAGAGAATAAAAGAGCACTAGAAATAGAAAAATCATTGCAAAAACTTAATAATAACTTTTTTCTCATTTATAAAATACTTTAAAAGAGATCATTAAGTAAAAATAATTGTGGAGTTTATGACATATGTAGAAGTAAAATTTATGACAACAGCAAAAGTAGGAGAGGAAGGAAAAGGAAGGATTGTTGTGGCATAGTTCTTAAAATATACTTTAGAGTGGAATTATATTATTTAAAGGTATACTGTGATAAGTTCAAGATGTATACTGTAAACCCTAGATCAGGAATTGGAAAATTACAGCCCATGAGCATAATTTGGCCTGCCAACTGTCTTGTAAATAAAGCTTTATTGGAATACAGCCAAGCCGATTTGTTTTTATATTTGCATGGTCTACAAAGCTAAAATATTTACTATCTGGCCCTTGACAGAAAACAAAAATTGCCATCCCTACCTTAGAACAACCACCAAATAACCAACAAAACAAAGAAATATAGGTAGTAAGTCTATAGCAGAAACAAAATGGAAAGATTAAAAAAACTCAATCCAAAGGAAGACAGAAGAGCAAATTAACACTCAAGCTCACTGCTGTATCCCATACAACTGAGTGTATCCTCCTCCTCCTCCTCAGTGAGCCCCCCTTCCTCATTTCCTATTACTCAACCTTGATGTCCTTCTCCCATTCAAGCTGCCCCTTCTCAACCTCCTTCCCAGATTTTCCTCCCTCTGCTCCTCTCCTAAATGCTGGTTTTCTGTCTACCTCACTAGCCACATGCATCCTCCTCTCCAGACATGCAGAACATTTACAGTTCTGAATATTCTAAGCTCTTTCTTGCTTCTCTGTCTTGGCCCATGATATCCTCCTACTGGGCCTCCTCACTCCTTTGTATCCCCTAGTCCCTACCCCTGCTGCTGCCCTGTGCTTTGCAAACTCTAGTTAACTCTAGCTCAAATTTAGGATTCAATTTAGACATAATCTCATTCACCATAACCCTTCCCTTACCTCACCCCACTCAATACTTCTTTCTGCTATTAAAGCACTTAACTTACTGAATTATAACCATTTATTTACTTGTTTTTTGTTTCTGCGAGACTCTAGGAACCTCTGAGGTCAGGAATAATGTCTTATTTGACTTATTAATATTGTATTCCCAATACAGTACCTATACAGAGTGACTATTGAGAAAACATTTGTTAAATAAATAAATGAAAATTTAAATGAGTATCTACTTACAAAATTAAGATATTATAAGATAGGATCAGCATTTATTAAAGAATACTAATGTGCACTGTCCAATGTGCTTTACGTGTATTAATTTACTTAATATGTACAGCGATCCTATCAGGTAGGTATAACGATTTTCCTCATTAACTAGAAAGTTAAGTGCATTTCCCAAGGTGGTAAAGATATAATGAGGCCAGGTTCAGTGGCTCATGCCTATAATCCTGGCACTTTGGGAGGCCGAGGTGAGAGGATTACCTGAACCCAGAAGTTCGAGACCCGCCTGGGCAACTTGGTAAGACCTCGTCTCTGCAATAAATCAAAAAACTAGCTGGGCATGGAGGTGCATGCCTGTCATTCCAGCTACTTGGAAGGCTAAGGTGGAAGGATCACCTGTGCCCAGCAGGTCGAGGCTGCGGTGGCTGTGAGCGTGCCACTGCACTCCAGCCTGGGCAACAGAGTAAGACTCCAACTCTAAAGGAAGGAAGGAAGGATGGAAGGGAGGGAGATAGAAAGATTCACACCTAGGCATTCTGATCCCAGAGTCTAAAATCTAGAAAACTAGAGTTGAAAGAAACCTTAGAGATTGTGTATCCCAGTCCCTTCTCTCTGCAGATGAGGAAACTGAGGTTCACAGAGCTGATGTGTCTTGAACAACTGAACATTCAGAAATATTTTTAAATGTTTTGTCTTGTTTAATTTATAAACTAAGTATCTCCAACAATAAACACTTCCAGAAAATGGTACTGTGTGATTGCAATTGGATTACCAGGGCAGCTACAGATACAGAAGTCTTCTCTGGAACGTACAGAATTTATACATATATTGAAATTCTTGGAAGACAGAAGGATGCTGCCAAAAATAGAGGAAGAAGGTTAATTCAAAGAGAATTTCTGGGTTAAAACACAACAACAGAAATATACTAAGAATGGAAAATGAAGAAAGATAATAGAGGATGGAAATACAATGACTGCTAACTATAAATAAGCACTCATAATTGACATTATATGAAGCTTATTTGTGCTTGTGTTTATGAAATGTAACACAATGAAAAGGCAATATCCTAAAAGTCTATAAGTTGGACTTATTTTTCCATTAATATAGACATTGTGTGATAAGAAATGAAGTCCTACATTCCTACCCATTCCAGAGCAATTATTATTTTTTTCTTTTTAGCTTTGGGAATAAATAAGATAGACTTTGAGAATGGCTGTTTATACTAACCCCTAAGTAGGATTTAAAATTTAAAATTTGTATATCAAGTTTTGGGAATAGTTGTATTTATTCTTTCTAATGGGTTTTTTAAAAAAAATCTCAAATATTTAGGTCTATCTGTAAGCATATACTAAAGGCAAAGTAATTCTATGTAATAATTCTAATGGTGAGACTGATGATACCAGAAGCAAAGGGTAGGTAGAATATATTCTGCATTCCCAGTGTCCTAAAATAAACAGATTATCAAAATAGTTTCTTAAGCTCACATGGAAAAAAAAAGTAACCACTGTTACCCAAAAAATCAATGCAGACAAAGAGGACAGGCAGAGGATTTCTCAAGAGTAACCTGATATTCACGGGGTGCAACGTCTGGCAGTTTTAGATTAAGTTTTTGCTTAATGAGCTTGCCATTAAAAAAATTCTGCAAATTCCCAAAGGATCGGCCACCTACATGGGCTCAAATACTGAATGTTAAATTAGAACCGTGGCTTTGACTTTGATTATGATGAAAAATGAATACAGTTTTTTATTATTCATTCTTAATTTTTTATTCAGTCTAATTATCCTTCAAGGCACTTATCTAAATTAAATATCCACAGTGACAATTGCCTGTTAAATAAAAAGTACATCCTAAAGCACATTTGAATGTTTTGTATGTTTTTATTAAAAGATTAAAAAAAATTCTATAGGGTGAATAATATTTCCCACCTATGAGTGTAGTTTTCAACTTTCCAAACTCTGGAGCTTCTTAGTACTTTAATACCCACATCTGGATTAAATATCAATCTCTCTCCTTAAGGAGATAAATTGTGGGTGTTTTCTTTACATGAGGCAATAACTGCTAAATAAACTGAGTCTCTACTAAATAAACTGAGTGGCTGAGGTATTTGTAGGAAATAAACTCAAGGCTAAAAAGCTAAAGGGTTTTTTAGCCTAGGATATGATTTTAATTGAGTATTTCCAGGAGTATACCCTCAGGTTAGCGCTATTACACTGAATTGGCATCTTTCTACACCTTTCCATTTTTCTACAAGATCCTCTTTACTAACTATGTTTCTGAAAGATGGTTCTAAACATTCTGTCATACATTTATTATTTTCTTCATTAAAAAATGCTTTATTTTTAAACTGTCAATCCTAATGCTCTGTCAAACTCACTAATTTTGAAGTCATCACACAGCAGTCAAAAATTAAAAAGGAAAGGGCTTGGGCCTCCTTCTCTTCCACTACAAGAAGCATGTGGAAAACGTTTATTAGAACCCAGGATTTAGAATAACTAAAAACTATAGCCTCATGACAAGAAAACAAATAAACAATTGTAAAACAGCCCTTTGGGGAAACTGTGGCTTTGTTGTTTACTACATTCGCTTATTTCAATTCTGAAATCCAGTTTGTTACCTATATCAATCAAATGGGGTCTCTGTAAATAAATGGAGTCTCTGAGTGTTTATTGCTACATGGTGAAAATAAAGAAATATTATTTGGCAGATTGCTACCAAATTTTAGAGAATATTTGGAATGGTCTGATGTATCAAAAAAAAAAAAAAGGTCACAAGGTTGCACACACAATTCATTTTGAAAAATCATTGGGATGGTACTTCAAAGAGACAGGGAAGTATCCTCCAGAACAGCTGCAGGCTTTCAGATTTGCAGGGTGATCCAATTACGTGGACATACACAGTCCCTGTGTTTCCAGCTTGGGGAATGGCAGCAATTATTTATTTGACAAGGGTTTGTGATTCTCTAGAGAAATGCTGGGTTGGCCCAGTTAATGTTGCGAATATTTTTTAATATATGAATCTTTAATCAATTCTAGTATGTTCTTAAAAATGGGTATCATTTTAGTTTCTTTTTCTTTCCTTTGATATTATAAGCATTCCATGAATTGATAATTCTAAGGATAAAAGCTAATTTCTTTTACGATACCATTTCATTGAAGCAGAAATCCATTTATTTATGAAATGAACTGTTCAAACACAAGTTTCTGGTTATTAATTGTTTTAAATTAACTGTTATCAGTCAATGACCTGTATCCATGGGCCCACCTGAAACCTGCAACTTCAGGGACCAGTTCCCATATATATCAAGGACTTCCTGAAGCACCTGCATCTTCTGCTCAGCCTATGCGTGCTGCAGGCCAGAAGTGCCAGGAAATGAACACTTTTAGGAATAATGGTCAACCAACGAGGGATGAGAACTGGTAGATTAAAATGCCAGCTTCCTTGTCCTTGGTAGGTCAGTTCTGAGCCATGTTCTTCTCTACTTTGTCGCTCAAAGAGCTCCCAGGGGACTGAGCTCAACCAGCTAAGTGTTCATTGATGTACCTTGTGTCAGCAGTCATCCCTTCTCTGCCTTCTGCCTCACTCCCTCACTTTTTCCCAGAATCACCCCCAGATGAGCTTACATACATCCAAATTGTTGTCTTAAGTTTGCTTTGGAGGAATCCAAACTAAGACAAATTTAATTCACTGGCAATTTCTTATCTTGGTAGCAATTTTTTTATTGCTACACCTAGTTTTGGTGTTGAAAATCATGAGCTTTTATATCAAGCAGGCCTAGATTGAAATCCTAGTTTCCCCTGGAATTAACTGTGTAATTTGGGGAAGGGAGTGGGACAAGTGACTGAACCTCTCTGAGCTTCAGTCTTCTATATCTATAAAGTGGGGACAACAGCAGCACCTATTCTAGGTTATTGTGGCTTGCATCCATTAAATTAGATAATATACTTAGTGCCTAATACATATAGTAAATAATAAATGTTAGTTGTGATTATCTTGCTTTAGTAACATCTTGTTTTGCTCTAAAAATGTTTTTAGTAAGTCTAAGATCATCTAAATCAATTAATTAGGTTTCTGATGGGCTTATAGGGAACGTAAGTGGCTACTCACTGAGGAAGAAAGACCTGGAAGAACCTTCCTTGCCAGCAACTTCCTATATCCCTGTTGTTTACTGTCTGGATAGTGAGAAAGAAAATAGGAGCTCTGACCATCTTCACCTATCCCCAGGCACAGTGTAAGCTGCACCATTTCCCTGACAAAGTGAATTTTCCTTTCGCTCAATGGTAATAGAGAACATTTACTCCCCACACAACTCACTTGAACCCTTAACCATATGCAGGATCTTGGTAAAGACTGATTTTCTGGGTCAACTTGAATGGTAAATGATGGTACCCGGATACTTGGTCAAATATTATTCTGGATGTTTCTATGAAAGTATATTTTAGATGAAATTAACATTCAACTTGACAGACCTTAAGTAAAGCAGATTGCCCTTCACGATGTGAGTGAGCTTAATCCAATCGGTTAAAAGCCTTAAGAGAAAAAAAACTGACCTCCCCTGAAGGAGAGGGGATTTTCCCAACAGAAGGCCTTCTAACTCCAACTGCAGTTGCTCTGGGTTTCCAGCCTGCCAGCTACCCTGCAGACTTGCCAGCCTTCAAAAACCAGAATCACATGAGTCAGTTTCCTAAAATCAATCAATCTCTCCCTCTCTTTCTCTCTATATTTTATTATCTAGCTAGCTAGCTAGTATCTAATTTGAGTCAGAGTCTCATTGTCACCCAGGCTGGAATGCAGTGGCACACTGACGGCTACCTGCTGGGCTCAGGTGATCCTTCTGTCTCAGGCTTCCAAGTAGCTGGAACTACAGGCATGCGCCATCATGCCAGGCTAATTTTTTGAGTTATTGTAGAGACCAGGTCTCGCCAACTTGCCCAGGCTGATCTCGAACCCCTCGGTTCAGGCAATCCTGCTGCCTCCGCCTCCCAAAGTGCTGAAATTACAGACATGAGCCACCATGTTCGACTATTCTATATCTATTTTAAATTTGTAATTATATATATTATTCTATATATTTAAAAATAACTGGCTGGGCTCAGTGGCTCAGCCTGTAATCCCAGCACTTTGGGAGGTCAAGGCAGGTGGATTGCCTGAGTCCACAGTTTCAAGATCCACCCGGGCAAGTTGGCAAGACCTCGTTTCTACAATAAACAGTACATTAGCCGGATGTGGTAGTGTGCGCCTGTAGTTCCAGCTATTTGGAAGACTGAGGCAGAAGGATCACTGGAGTCCAGCAGGTCAATGCTGGGGTGGCCGTGAGCATGCCACTGCACTCCTGCCTGGGCAACAGAGTGAGACTCCAACTCAAAAAAATTTTTTTTAAATAAATAAAAAATAAAAATTACTGGTTTAGGAAATAGTATGATAGAAATAATCTTTGGATGGTATTGGCACTAAAGCATGCATTTACTAATATTTAATATTCTTTATGCTAAAATAAATTTTAATTTAATAAAACACAAATACTTAAGACAATAATATTACACAATAATATAGGCATTTTTTCCTTCAGACTTTTTGATGAAAGTAAACATTTCAGGGTCAGGAAGGCAAATTATGTTAGTGATAAAAGCAAAATTCATTGTTTATTACTAGAAACATGCAGCCTGTAGATATTTATTGAAGAAAAAAATAAAGTGAATAAAGAAATCACAACCTTGCATGTCTGGGATACAGAGGAAATTTGCAGAATCTCAATGCAGGAGGGGTTGTTATGGATGCTCTGTCCTCATCGCTGCAGAGTATGAATGAGAAACTGAGGCCTAAAAGGTCACACAGCTAGCAATGGGCAGCACCTGAATTAGAACAGGGGCTTTAGTGATCTGTATAACTCAGCATGGCACTTCCCTATCAAGCAGGTGGCACTCAAGGATCTGCCAGAGGCAGCATGGAGCTGCTACTATTCTACAGCTGTCCATAACAGAGACCCCACAAGGTTTTTTCAGCTGCAGCTGCCACCACCTCTGAAGAGACCACTGCGTTCAACACCCTCATGTCCCTGCCCCTGGTTCTGAACCTCCTATTCTTCTGGAACACCTTGCTGATTCTAGCTAATTTAAGAAACAACAACAACAAAAAATGTATTGTAAGATTATTGGATCTGACTGGTGGGGCTACTGGAACCAAGGTCAAAAAATGAGTAGGAACGACCAGGGTCAAGCTACAGTCAAAATCACATCACAGTAACAGTCTGCTTAGGATGTGACCAGTGGACACTCATGGCCTCTCCCCTCCCCTCCCCCACCCGCCGTTGGACTTCACAGTCCCAGGCACAGTCTGCCATAAGGCAACGTCTCCGGCCGGCCGTGAACCTCTCAGCCCACATAGGAACATCCAACTCACCAAGACCAGGCATATCCACTCTTCCTTCAGCCCACTCCTGAGTGCATCAGCTGCTGGGAGAGGGATTATTTGCTACTCTTCAGGTTCAATCGTGGAAGGCGGGGCTTTCTTTCAAAATAGTCATTTTTTTTTTTTTTTTTTGAGTTGGAGTCTCACTGTGTCGCCCGGACTGGAGTGCAGTGGCCGCTCCCGCCCCCGCAGCCTCGACCTGCTGGGCTCCGGCGATCCTTCCGCCTCAGCCTTCCGAGTAGCTGGAACTACAGGCGCGCGCTACCACGCCCGGCTCATTTTGGATTTATTGTAGAGATGAGGTCTGACCAAGTTGCCCCGGCGGGCCTCGAACCCGCGGGCTCAGGCAGTCCACTCACCTCAGCCTTCCAAGGTGAGGGATTACAGGCTGAGCCACCGAGCCCAGCTGTAAAAGTCGTCATTTTAATGGGAACTTTTTACCAGTATGTTTTTACAAAATCATTGTCTTTGGTAGAAATTAGAACTAGAATTTAAAGTGCATGCATTTTTTGTTTGTTTGTTTGAGTTGGAGTCTCTCACTCAGTTGCCTAGGCTGGCATGCTCCCGGCCATCGCAGCCTCGACCTGCTGGGCTCCGGCGATCCTTCCACCTCAGCCTTCCAAGTAGCGGAACTACAGGTGCGTGCTACCACACCCGGCTAAAGTTTTGATTTATTGTAGAGATTAGGTCTCACCAAGTTGCCCAGGCGGGTCTCGAACCCGTGGGCTCAGGCAATCCACTCACCTCAGCCTCCCAAGGCGCGGGATTACAGGCTGAGCCACCGAACCCGGCTAATTTTTTTGATTTATTGTAGAGACGATGTCTCGCCAACTTGCCCAGGTGGGTCTCGAGCCCACGAGCTCAGGCAATCCACTCACCTCGGCCTCCCAAAGCGCGGGATTACAGGCTGAGCCACCGAGCCCAGCCTAAGTGCATGTATTTTTCATGGAGTTGAAGACTGAACCGAGCATATCATGATAGATTGTTCAAGTTACTCTAATTGTTCTCAAACCTTAATATATTGAGTATTACAGCCCCTTTATAGATTTTTGTTTGTTTGCTCATTTTTTGAGTCAAGGTCTCACTCTGTCACCCAGGCTGGCGTACAGGTACACATCCATGCTTCACCACAGCCTCGACCTCCTGGGCTCAGGTGATCCTTCCACCCCAGCCTCTCGAGTAGCTGGGATTACAGGAGTGCACCACCACCTTGCACAGCCAATTTTTTTATTTTTTATTTTTTGTAGAGACACAGTCTTGCTATGTTGCCTACGCTGGTCTCAAGTAACCTGGACTTAAGCAAGCCTCCCACCTCAGCTTCCAAAAGTGCTGGGATTACAGGCCTGAGCCACCGTGCCCGACTAGACTTTTTTTTTTTTTCTCTCTCATACAACCCACAGCTGTAGGTTAAGAAAGTCACAACCTTGGGGCAGGCACTTGAGGGTGTTGAGCACAGTGGTATCTTCAGTGGTGGCTGCAGCTTGAAAGAACTGTGTGGCATCTCTGCTATAAACAATAGTAGAAAACCTGGTACTCCATGTCGCGTCTGGCAGGCAGGTCCTTGGGTGCCACCTGCTTGATAGGGAAGTGCCATGCTGAGGTATACAGATCACTGAAGGCTCAGTTCTGATTATATAATAGAAACAAATTACATTTAAAAATGAAAGTGTAAGAGTTTTTAAATTTTACAAGGACATTACAAAGATACTATTCTGTCTCATACTCTAATTGTTATTTACATGTTTGATGTGTATTTATCTATTCTCTCTAAAGTGATTGTAAATTCCTTTAGGGGATGAGGGAGACTGTAACTTGTATTATTTTCTTAGTCTCCATAGACCTACCGTATTCTGTGAATAGCAGTCAGTTAATGAATGAATGGTTGGCTGACTAAATGAATATATACATGCACTATGCATTGCTTTTCCAGTAGTAGATTTATTCTAATCTGCAGTCACTCTCTCACTCATTATCATAATGAGAATACAGTGGCATGAGATAGAGTCTCCTGCTAAAGAACATGTTGTGGGTTTTCCGAAGGTTGGGATTCCATCTTTTTTGACTACACCAAAGATCAGCATTCCTTTGCTTCAGAATTCATGAATTCTTGCTTAGTCATAAAAGAAATAACAAACCCACACTCTAGGAGAATGGCAAGGGCAGCCTCCAGAGATGGATGATTGAGATTCAAATCTAGGCTCCTGCAAAACCCAGCCCTGTGACATTCTTCAGCTCTCTTGAGGATTAGTTCTCTTATTTGTCCGTGAGGATCATAAAGGTGCTTATTCCTCAGAGTCATCCTGAGGATTAAATGAATGAGCAATGCTTCTGACAAGCACCCCAAGAATGCTAACCATTGTCCTGCCTTGGGTGGTGCTGAATGCTGCATTATTGAGCTCACAAGTGCCATTCCTAGTGGCCCAGTTACTTCTGTTGTGAACTGTGGGCCACACCCCTTCTTGTTCTGTCCTGGTAAACACAATGAAGCCACGGTGGGGTGAAGATTTTGGTGAAGGGCATAAAGCTATAAACCTATCATCAGTTTAGGTATTTAAGGCAGACGAATGAGAGTGTTTCTAAAACATTTCTAGGCTGGGTGCAGTGACTAGCCTCTAATCCCAACACTTTGAGAAGCTGAAGTGGGAAGATTGCTTGAGCCCAGGAGTTGGAGATCAGCCTGGGCAACACAGCAGGACATCATCTCTACAAAAACTCAAATAATAAGCTAGACATGGTGGTGTGTGCCTATAGTCCCAGCTACTTGGGAGGCTGAGGCAGAAGGATCACCTAAACCCAGGAGGTCAAGGCTGTGGGGAGCCAAGATCACGCCACTACATTCCAGCTTGGGAGACAAAGTGAGATCCCGCCTCAAAAAAAGAAAGAAAACTTAAATTTTTTTCCTAAATGTCATAGAGATAGGAGAGCAAATGGGGTTGCAGGACACTATTCTGCGTGATTAAAATGTTACATCATTAAAGATTTAAAAAATTTAAAATATATCCCTGATGACATTGAGCTACTAATGCCATTTTGTGTTTCAGCCAGTGTAGAATGAGTTTTTGCTTTGTTACTTATTGTGTAAAGATGTCTACAACCAATTTATAACACCAACAATTTTACTTTTTAAAATGAATTGCATTAGCCGGGCTCGGTGGCTCAGCCTGTAATCCTGCTCCTTGGGAGGCTGAGGTGAGTGGATTGCCTGAGCCCGTGAGTTCGAGATCCGCCTGGGCAACTTGGCGAGACCTCATCTCTACAATAAATCAAAAAATTAGCCGGGTGTGGTAGCGCGCGCCTGTAGTTCCAGCTACTTGGAAGGCTGAGGCAGAAGAATTGCTGGAGCCCAGCAGGTCAAGGCTGCGGGGGCCGGGAGTGGCCACTGCACTCCAGTCTGGACGACAGAGTGAGACAACTCACAAAAAATAAGTAAATAAAATAAAATAAAATAAAATGAATTGCA
>CAUYQG010093469.1:0-10234 GCA_963574415.1 Tarsius wallacei
ACTCTGTCACCCAGACTGGATACAGTGGCCGCTCCCGGCCACTGCGGCCTCGACCTGTTGGGCTCCGGCGATCCTTCCACCTCAGCCTTCCAAGTAGCTGGAATTACAGGCGCGTGCTACCACACCTGGCTAATTTTTTGATTTATTGTAGAGATGAGTTCTCACCAAGTTGCCCAGGCGGGTCTTGAACCCACGGGCTCAGGGCATTCTTAATTATGACAAAGGACAGGTTTCCATAGAGATGGATTACTTTAATTTTTCTACTTCCTATTCCCACATACCTTTTTTTATGCTGTAGAAATTGAGTTTTAAGTACTGAACTAATTGAATGGTACCCCTTCTTTATATACTGCAATACAATTTAATTCGAGTCTTATAGGTGAAAATCCTTCAAGACAGATAAGGCAAGTATTGTTAGAGTAATGTCTTTAAAATGATTCTGGCATACAGAAACCTATGAGTCAACGCCAGTTTTCTTCCTTTCCTTAAAAAAGAAACTGAAGGTAGTTTGATGTTCTTTGAGGCATTCTGAACCATAGAAAGTAACTTGAAGGCCCAGCAAGTGAAAGAGCAAGAAGAAACACTGTCTTAGATGACTTACACATATCTTCTGTGTACCAGGCATTGTACTGTCTCATCCATCCTTGTGTCATCCCAGTAAGGTAGATGTTATTATCATTGCTAGTAACTGCACTGGCGAGCAGTTAAAGCGTGGGCTCAGCGTCTGGCCGCCGGGGTTTTTGAATCTTACTAACTGTCTGATCGTAGGAGTGACGGAGTGACTGACTGTTCTGTGCCTTAATTTCATCATTCTTCCAAGTGGGAATGACAATGGTACCCACCATTACAACAGTATAGGTGATGGGTGTAACTAGTTCAAAGCAGTACCTAGCACATAGTAAAGTACTTATCAGTGTTGGCTAAAATAATCTTTACATAGTAGCAACCTCAGATCTAATTGGTTTAGTGATCTTTTTAATCATTACTTGCTGTTCAAGTGGAAAAAGTAAAAAATCACTTACTTAACTCCTTGAAAGGAGATTTCTACCTGTCTGATCAAAAGGTAGCTATTCCTTCAAGGACCAGCTCTGGGATGACCTCCCTGACATACAGAATCACTCATTGCCTGGGCTGTTAGAGCATACAGATCTTGCTGCTGGTATAGTTTTCAGCATATATTCTTCCCACTTGGGCATGGATGGAATCTCTACCTAACCGGATATATCTTTAGAATAGTTTGAAGTTCTTATTAATCTTTGTATCCTGTGTTCATCTTTGCATTCTGATTATACAAGTGCATGCTTCAGTTAATGCAGAGAAAATGGGAAAAGGGTGGGAGGAACACATCAGAACATGTTCCAGTAATTTTATTATTTATTTAAACTAATGTTATTTTACTCAGAATCATTCTATATAATCAACTTTTTAATTTGCTTTTTCAGATGGCTTAATTCTTGATGCAAAATGTCTTCCACTCTTAGTTATATTTTTCCTGAAGAATTAATGGAGAGTTAAACACAGTTCTGCACTGTCCTCATTGTTTAGAATAGCAATCATTTATTAACAAATATTTGAGAGTTTGTTATATACTTTGTGACTATACTAAAACCCACTGAACTTACACCTTAAATGAGCAAGTTTTATGGTATATAAAATATGTCTGTAAAAACTACTTACATCTGTAAACTACTTGATGGAATCATGCATGTGTAGTGATGATATTAAATCATCCCTGTGTCAAATTTATTATTGTAAGAAATGCTCTGTCATCTTGTGCATAAATCTTGGCCTGCCTTTGCATTATTTCTTCAAAGTTCTAGGTATGAAATCACTGAATCAAAAAGGTGTGTATATGTATTTCTAATTTTAAAAATTTGCTGCTAGACGTGGTGGCTCACTAGTCCACGCACTAAGGTTACAGTATAAAAAACAATGTTCTTGTGGTAGTTAACATTCTAATTTTTCGAAGAGATAAAAAAGGCAGGATCATGTCAGATGGTGGTGAATGGTATGAGGAAAAGAAGGTAGTCAATAGAGAGTGCTAGAAGAGTTGGTGTCTAGCTAGGGTTAGGGCAGGCCTCTTTCGAGGTGGGACTTGCCTGGCGAGAAAGAACTAGCTGTGTGAAGAGCATTTAGGGCAGAAGGACCTCTGAGTAAAAAGGCCTCGAGGGGAGAATGAGCTTAACATTTGCCAGGAACAAAAAGGCTTGTGTGGCTAAAACTCAGTGACCAGGGGAAGATATGTAGGAAATGGATTGTGGGTAAGAACTAGACCAGGAAGGGCCATCAGGCCAAAAGTGAGGAATTCTGGTGAGGGATTTTATTCTAGTTGCACCAGGAATCCATTGTGTGTGTAGTCGTGAGAAGGTGTTAAGTAGTAGAGAGAGACATGCCTTATCCCTGTGGCTGATGTACAAATGGGGACAAAGACCTATGGAGAAACTGTTGCTGTGATTCAGATGACAGATGGTGGTAGCTTGGATTAAGATGTGTTGATAGTGGAGATAGTGAGAGGTGGTTAGAGTGGATTTATGTTTTGAGGTTAGATCTGGCAGGACTTACTGGTTATTTGGATGTGTAGCATAAGGAAAAGGAAGATGATCAAGGTTGACTCTGGCTCCTAAGATTTATACCTGAGCCGCTAGACTATTGTGCCTGGTGACTTGTAAAAGAAGCTAAAATAAAGTAGTTTGGCAAAATTGAGCTTCTTAGAACTTCGAGGAATAAAAAAATTATCCTGAAGTATTAGACATCTTTTAAATGCCTTAATTTCATAGCTGATTGTAATAGTAATGTATGTTCATTGCATGTAATGTGTGTCCCGACTCAGGCATTAACATTTGGGACATATTCCCCTAAACCATTTTACATATGTTCTCATTCTTTCAACAAATACTCATCAGGTGCCTTCTAGGAACCAGGTGCTGTTATAGGCTCTGGAGATTCAACAACACGCAGGACAGAGTCTCTGTCCCTATGGTGTATACATTCTAATGAGGGAGACAGTTAAGAAAGAAGTAAGATGATTACAGACTTTAATACCTGCTATAATAGAAATAAGGGAGCAAGACAGTAGTTAACTGGAGATTGCCGTTATGGGATTTTCTCACACAGCTGAGTTTCTCCATAAAGAACATAACTTTCTCATGTCCCACTGTGACAAGAACGTAACAAGAATGCCAGGATAACTCAGTAGGATGACTGGACGAACGGGATCCCTGCTTCATGCTGTCTGCAGAATGGAACTCACAGCAGATTGTAGGTCTCAGTGTGAGAGTATAAACTCCCAGAAGGAAGCAGGCATAGATCTTTGTAAGCTTGTGGTGGGCAGTTTATGATGCTACTCTCCCTGGCATTTCTAGGCAGTGGTGCCAAAAGCACAAGTGACAAAAGGAAAAGATAGAATTGCACTTCATTAGAATTAAAAACTTTTGTGCATCAAAGAATGCCATTGAGGAAACAAAAAGCCTGTCAAATGGGAGAAAATATTTACAAGTCATGTATCTGACAGGAGACACGTTTGCAGACTATAAAGGACTTGTACAACTCAGCAGTGAAGAGCCCAGGTCTTGGGACTGAGGATATGAATAGACATTTCTCTAAAGATTTACAAATGACCAATAAACCAGTGAAAATGCGTATAAGTCAATGAGGCATTAGGGAAATGCAAACCAAAACCACAATAATATGCTGCTTCCTACCTAGTAGGCTGGCTGTAATAAAAAGATGATTGTAACAAGTGCTGGCGAGACTGAAGTTGGAACTCTTATATGTCATGGTGGGAATGTAAAATGGCACAGCTGTTCTGGAAAACAATTTGACAGTTCCTCAGAAAGTAGGACTTGGGATCTACTGTATGACTCAACAGTTTCATTCCTGCTTACCTCCCACACAAAATGAAAACTTGTGTGTACACAAAAACGTGTACACAGATGTACATAGCAGCATTACTCATAATAGCCAGAAAGTGAAAACAACTCAATGTCTATCCATTGATGAATGGATAGATGACATGTAGCGTACTGATACAGTGGAATACTGTTTGGCAATACAAAGAAAATACTGATACATGCTACAGTATGGATGGGCCTTGAAAATATACTAAGTGAAAGAAGCCAGTCACAAAAGACTGCATGTTATACGATTCCATTGTTATAAAACGTCCATAGTAAGCAGATCCACAGAGATAGAAAGTAAATTAGGCAGGAGGAGGCTGGAGGTGGGAAGAGGAGTGACTGCTGATGGGTGCTGGGTTTTTTTTTTGTGGTGGTCAAAACGTACTCAAATTAGGTTGGTGTGATGGATGCACAATCTTGTGACTATACTAAAATCCTTTAAATGGGCAAGTTTTATGGCACATAAAATATGTCTGTGAGGGCAATCCCCTGGGGTCTCCTCCTGCTCTGGGAGCTTTTCTATCCTCTCAATAAATCCTGCTTTCTCAAAAAAAAAAAAGTCTGTACAAACTACTTATATCTGTATACTCCTTGGTGGAATCATGCATATGTAGTGATGATGTTAAATCATCCCTGTGTCAAATTTATTATTGTAAGAAATGCTCTGTCATCTTGTGCATAAATCTTGGCCTGCATTTTCATTATTTCTTCAAAAGAGAGTCCTAGGTATGAAATCACTGAATCAGAAAGGTGTGTATATGTATTTCTAATTTAAAAAATATGCTGCCGGGCACAGTGGCTCATGCCTATAATTCCAGCACTTTGAGAGGTGTAGGTGAGAGGACTGTCTGATCATTCAAGACCAGCCCGGCAACTTGGCTATATCTCATCTCTACAATAAATCAACAATTTGGCTGGGTGTGGTGGTGCACACCTGTAGTCCCAGCTACTTGGAAGGCTGAGGTGGAAGGATCACTTGAGCCCAGCAGGTCGAGGCTGTGGTGGTCGTTATCATGCCACTGCACTCCAGCCTGGGTGGCAGAGTGAGAGTCCAACTCAAAAAAAAAGCTCATCAGAGAAACCTCGAAAGTACAGAAAATTAGAGAGGAAATAAATAAAAATTAGTTATATTCCCACTATTAGAGATAAAATTGTAGAATCTCTTTTTTTAAATGCTATTTTACATCATTGAGATTATACAGTATATATCGCTTTATATTCACCTTTATTCACTTAAAGTCATAAATATTTCCTCCATGTCACTAAAAACTGCATAAACATGATTTTAACAGCTGCATCAGAACTCTCTTGTGTAATTTACTTTGCAGTTTTCCCATTTTTATTTATTTAAATTGTCCGGTTTTTAGTATTCTGTAGATTATTTCCCCAGAATCAATTCCTAGAAGTGGATTTACTGGGTTAAAGGGTTAGAGGTTGTAGATTATTTAAAGCTGTTGATATAAATGACCAAATTGCTTTCTGAAAGTTATTAATGGGTAATAAATAGGGTTGCCTGTGGGGGAAGATGAATCTAGAAGAGTAGGCTGGTTCAGACAATAAAGGGGTTTCCATGCTCTGTTAATGAATATGGATTTTATTTTGAAGGTGATTGGAAGTTGCTAAAGAGCTCTCATCTTGGGAGTGGTATGAGCTCTTGGGAGTGGATGAGAGGGAATAGATTTGGAACTCACACGGAAGGAGGAAGGGGTGGGGCTTAGAAAACTGGGCATTGCCAGGAAACAGTAGACAGTTAACTAGCAATATCAAATCTGTTTCATGTTCACTGACATGCTAGCTAACCATCCAGAGAGAATTAAGACAGATTGTAAACCAAGGAGAAAGCTTTCACATACAGCTTATTGTTTGGTTAGCATACTCTTTTTCGAAGAGGAGTAGAATATTTTTATTATTCCATAATTTTCCTGACCTTGAAATAAGGATTAGATGAAGATTTTTTTTTTCCCATTCAGCCTAATTTACATAAAATGAATTTTACCCTTCTTAGTGTAAGTTCTGCAGACTTGGGCATATGTGAACCACCACAATCAAAATATAGAATAGACAGCTGGGCGTGGTGGCGTGTGCCTGTAATCCCAGCACTTTGGGAGGCAGAGGTAAGAGGACTGTCTGAGCCCAGGGATTCAAGACCAGCCTGGGCAACATGTGAGACCTCATTTCTATAATAAATCAAAAAATTAGCCAGGTATGGTGGTGCGCTCCTATAGTTCCAGTTACCTGGAAGACCAAGGTGGAGGGATCATCTGAGCCCAGCAGGTTGAAGCTGCAGTGGCCATGAGCATGCCACTGTACTCCAGCCTGGAGGACAGAATGAGACTATACACACACACACACACACACACACACACACACACACATATGTATGTATACATATATATACACATATATAGAATAGTTCCTTCACTACAAAAATTCTCCCTGTTAATCTCTCCTCCTGTCCCCAGCAGCCACTGGACTGTTTCTGTCCCTATAGTTTCATCCTTGCAAGAATGCCATAAAAATGGAATTGTACAAGTCATATGCTTTGAGTCTGGCTGCTTTTCACTTAGCACGAGGCCTTTGTGTATTGGCAGTTTGTTCCTTTTTATCCTTGATTTTATTCCATCCCTCACTGGAGGATATATTTGAATTGTTTTTTTGTCTTAGTGAAGGACGAGGCAGAATATGTAGGGAGTTTTTTTTTTTTTCTTTTTCTCATATTGCTAAATCCTTGAAACAGTAATTTTCTGTATCTTGGATAAAACTAAGTAACTTTTGTTGATGAAGTGAATGTTGTTAGCAGCTTTGCAGTTCTGGGTAGATGGAGATTTGTGTGTGTGTGTGTGTGTTGGGCAAAGGGGATTGCTAAAGATACTAAGAGTTATTCTTGCTCTTAAGGAGCACAGTCTACTGGTCTACTGAGGGGGGTTAATCAACAGACAGTCATAGTACTAGATAAAACTAGTTGTGTTCTGTGTTAGTATGTGGAAGGATCCTATAACTTAGGTTAGAGGTGTGATTGGGGGCACAGTGAGAGCTGCCTTCCCAGAGGAGGTGATGTTGGAACTGAACCTGAAGGACTTGGGTAACCAAGTAAAGAGAAGGAAGGTAAAGCATCACAAGAGAACATGGTGCAGGAGGTCTGACAGTTATGTTCGTGAACTTGCCACTGTGTGCTTATGTTGGCAACATTGTACAAGCAACTCAATAAGGTGTCATAACCTTGGTATATCAGTGTCTCACAGTTGTGTTTATGTCAACATATGGTGGTATTTTACTGAGTGGCGTTAATTATTGTTGCATGTTTTTGTGTCCTGTCATGAGATTGTCAGAGCTTGAATTAGGCAGTGAACAAATATTAAATTTCTTGTTAAACTTGGCAAGAGTGAAAGTGAAATCAGGGACATGTGAGTCCAAGTTTATGGGGATAATGCCATGCAGAAAACAGCAGTGTACAAATGGATTAAACATTTTTCTAGGAGGAGAGAAAGTGTCATTGATGAAGAGAGGTCAGGACGGCCAGTAACGAGCAGGACTGATGATAACATTGCAAAAATTCATTAAGTTGTGTGTCAAAATCGTTGACTGACTGTGAAAAGTATAGCAGACCAAATAAACATTGATAGAGAAACAATTAGAAAAATCTTAACGGAAAATCTTGGCATAGAAAGTTGTGTGCAAAATGTCCTGAAGGAGCTCTTGCATCATGACAATGCACCAGCTACACAGCACTGTCTGTGAGGGAGTTTTTGGCCTGTAAACAAATAACTATATTGGGACACCCTCCCTACTTGTCTGATCTGGCCCCCAATGACTCTTTCTTTACATGAAGATAAAGAGAATATTGAAGGCATTTTGATGACATTCAGGACATCAAGGGTAATACAACAACAGCTCCAATGGCCATTCCAGAGAAGAGTTCCAAAACTGCTTTGACGGGTGGACTAGGGGCTCGTGTCAGTGCATAGCTTCCCAAGGAGAGTACTTCAAAGGTGACTGTAGTGATGATATTCAGCAGTGAGGGATGTAGCACTTTTTCTAGGTCAAATTCATGAACTCAATTGTCAGACCTCATATTCAGGGAATCACAAAGTGTGTACATGCCTGGAGTTATTGAGTATGTGCCAGGGAGAAGTGGAAAAGGAGGCTGGAGATGCAGGCCATGAAGGGCTGGACACGGGATACAGAGGGGCCTGGGTTTTATCCTCAAGGAAATTGGAAATCATTGAAAGAAAGCAGTCATGGCATAGGACTCTTTGCCTATCGTCCCGAGTTGCTTCTACCCCTCCCACTTTTGGGGGGAGGTGGTTAGGCAGGGGAGAAGTGAGGAGTGTTCTTTTCTCTAGCGGTCTTATAAAATCTCTTACTGTTCCTGCCCTTCCTTTCTGACTTCCACCTCTCAGTTGGGGTTGGAAACCTAACAAACCTTGTTAGGATTGTCTCTAAAATAAGATTGCATACAATTGGGGTGAGGTGTATTATTTTTAGCAACTGGGCTTTACTGTTTCCAATCTACTTTGGCTGTTGAGGTGAGGTTTTCTTTTTTTCCTTTCAGTGAGGATGAGGAGTTGGTTCATAGGGTTTAGGTTATGGAATGAATTTTTTTTCCTCATTAAGAAAGATTTAATCATGAAAGTGTCTTAGTGGCACTCTCTAAACAGTATATGTCTCTTTGGTCTGCATAAGCTATCATTCTCTCTCTTTTTTTTGAGTTGGAGTTGCCTAGACTGAAGTGCAGTGGCACTCTCACAGCCACCCCTTCGTCAACCTGCTAGGCTCTGGTGATCCTTCCACCTCAGCCTTCCAGGTAGCAGGAACTACAGGTGCATGCTACCATGCCTGGCTAATTTTTGGTTTTTTGTAGAGGAGAGGGCTCGCTGAGTTGCCCAGGCTGGTCTCGAACCCGCGAACTTAGACCATCCACTCGCCTTGGCCTCCCAAAGTGCTGGGATTACAGGCTGAGCCACTGAGCCTGGCAGGCTGTCATTCTTAAGAATTTATCTGCACTTTGTTTTCAGGTGAATGAGGATTTCAATAGTTGGAAATTGGTTGTAAACTTAACACTATTCACCTTGTGTTTTAGGGAATGAACCCGTGTATTAAGGCAGAGTTAACTTGGAACATTTTCCGGATCACTGATAGCCTATTGGTGACTCTGCAGATTGGAGAACAGGTTCCTGCTGGGCGATGCAGTCTCAGGAGACTAGCAGATGGCACTCCTCCAAATAGTTGCCACTCTGCAGTTGGACGAGGGGACCCAAAATCCCAGAATTATCTATAAAAAATGGTGCATTTACTCTTACACGTTTAAACTTCAGTCACCTTCATAGTGCTATCCGTCTGATGCAATATACTTATTGAAATGCTTTTTCCACTGCTCAAAACAGTTTAAACTCATCCATTTTGATGCCTTTTAGTGCTTCTGCTGTTTTTTGTTTCACCTCTTCCTCATTGGCAAAACATTTCCCTTTAAGGACTTTTTTCATCTGGGGAAACAAAAAAAGTCACTTGGGGCAAGATCAGGTGAATAGGGAGGGTGGGGCACAGGGAGGGGTCATGCTGTTTTTGGTCAAAAACTGCTGAACACTCAGCACTGTGTGGGTGGGTGTGTTGTCAAGGTGGAAGAACCAACCAACTGTTTGCCACGCACAAAAAAATCACTAAAGCTGAACACAGCTGCTCACAACAACGCTAGTTGGTATGCTGATGCCTTTGGGTTCCTAGAATACTTACCTAGCGGGGGAAGCCTGTACTACAAGGAGCCCATCCTCCAAAAGATAATTCTGGTTTGTTTGGATTCCCCCCTCTTATAGCTTGGCTAGTGAAATGTGAACTTGAATTCGGTTTTGTTCCCTTGACCAGGCACGCTTAAGCAAGGCATAATCTTGAAGATTGCATGCAGCAACTCTGCACACTCTGAACTTGACAAGAAACTGAGAATTTTCTGTGTGCTTGCTTGACTGATGTGGGCACACCTTGTTTTACTGCACTTGGCTTTATTGAACGTCTTTTACAAATTGAAGGTTGTGGCAACCCTGCATTGAGCAAGTCTGCTGGCACCATTTTTCCAACAGCATGTGCTCACTTCATGTCTCTGTGTCAACACTTTTTAGCAATAAAATACTTTTAAATTAAGGTATGTACATTTCTTAATGTGATGCTTTCGCACCCTTAACAGACTACAGTGTTGTGTAAGCATAACTTTTTTTTTTTTTTGAGTTGGCATCTCACTCTGTCACCCAGACTGGAGTGCAGTGACCGCTCCCGGCCACCACAGCCTCGACCTGCTGGGCTCCGGCGATCCTTCCGCCTCAGCCTTCCAAGTAGCTGGAACTACAGGC
>CAUYQG010093475.1:0-10077 GCA_963574415.1 Tarsius wallacei
GTGGAATGCATCATGTTTGAAGGGGTGATGCCCTAGAAACATGCAAAGTCACATATTTAAAACAAACACATTAAAGACACAACTTACTGGAAATTTGAATTCCAACTGCATAAATTAATCAAAAGCAGTATGTATCAAACATTTTTAGAATGACCTATTAAAGCCGGGCTCGGTGGCTCAGCCTGTAATCCCGCGCCTTTGGGAGGCTGAGGTGAGTAGATTGCCTGAGCCCGCAGGTTCGAGACCCGCCTGGGCAGGCGAAACCTCATCTCTACAATAAATCAAAAAAAAAAATTAGCCGGGCGTGGTAGCGCGCACCTGTAGTTCCAGTTACTCGGAAGGCTGAGGCGGAAGGATCGTTGGAGCCCAGCAGGTTGAGGCTGCGGTGGCCGGGAGCGGCCACTGCACTCCAGTCTGGGTGACAGAGTGAGACTCCAACTCAAAAAAAGAAAAATATATATATATATTTTTTTTCTCAGCTGGGCACAGTGGCAAATATATACATATAAAATAAACAGTAAACTTGCTGTTACCATTTTGGAAATAATTTTTTGTGTTTTATTTTTATTTGTAGCTATTTTCTCCATCTTTTTGTCTTTTACTGCCTCCCATGTGTTTTATTAATTTTTATAGTGGCATACTTTGATTCCTTTCTCATTTCTGTTTGTGTATCTCCATAGCTTTTGTGTGTGTGTGTGTGGTTACCATGAAGACACATGAAATATCTTAAATTTACAACAATGTGTATTAAACTGGTAGGCACATAATGTGAGTTGCATGCAAGAATTCTTCCCTTTTGCATCACTTGTCCACTTTGTTTTTTGTTTTTTTTTTGAGTTGGAGTCTCACTGTGTCTTCCAGGCTGGAGGGCAGTGGCACGCTCCCGGCCACTGCAGCCTCAACCTGTTGGGCTCCAGCAATCCTTCCACCTCAGCCTTCCAAGTAGCTGGAACTAGACGTGCGCTACCATACCCAGCTAATTTTTTGATTTATTGTAGAGATGAGGTCTCACCAAGGTGCCCAGGCAGGTCTCGAACCCGTGGGCTCAGGCAATCCACTCACCTCAGCCTCCCAAAGGCACGGGATCACAGGCTGAGCCACCGATCCCAGCTCACTTGTCCACTTTGTTACTGATGTCCCTAATTATGTCTTTCTAACCTATATTTGTTATAGAAGTATATGGGTTTTTTCTTTTTTCTTTAAATTCTATAGCAGAATGAAAATTTTCATGCACTATCATTGTGTTACTACAGAAGTCTGTGTTTACATACAAAGAGACAGAAAAACAGGATTTATTTATAAAAAAGTGTGCGTTCTTGTTTAAACTAGTTACTTTTAGAGTTACTTTTAGAGTACTTTATTTCTTGATGCAGTACACCTATTGAGAATCTTTTAGTGTTTGTGCCATTTTTTGTTTTACCTCCTCCACGTTGAAAAAACATTTCCCTTTGAGTAATTTTTTTTTTTTTTTTGAGTTGGAGTCTCACTCTGTCGCCGAGACTGGAATGCAGTGGCTGCTCCCGGCCACTGAGCCTCGCCTGCTGGGCTCCGGCGATCCTTCCACCTTAGCCTTCTGAGTAGCTGGAATTACAGGCATGCGCTACCATGCCCGGCTGATTT
This sequence comes from Tarsius wallacei, assembly GCA_963574415.1. Lineage (NCBI taxonomy): Eukaryota > Metazoa > Chordata > Mammalia > Primates > Tarsiidae > Tarsius > Tarsius wallacei. Next base: position 1,621 of record CAUYQG010093475.1, read on the forward strand.
TTTATTTATTGTAGAGATGAGGTCTCTCCAAGTTGCCCAGGCGGGTCTCAAACCTGCGGGCTCAGGCAATCCACTCACTTCAGCCTCCCAAAGCACGGGATTACAGGCTGAGCCACCAAGCCCGGCTTGGGTACTTTTTTCATGCAGAAAAACAAAATAGTTGTTTGGGGCAGAAACCGCTGAACACTCAGTAAGGTGTGTGCAGGTGTGTTGTCATGGTGGCAGAACCAGTCACCTGTTTTCCACAACTTGGGAAATTTCTTCTGCAACAAAGCCTCTCACAGCACTAGCAAGTGTCGATAGATTCCTAGAACATTTACCTAGTGGTGAAAGTCTGAACTAAAAGGGGTCTCCCCTCCAAAAAGATAATTCCTGGGTGTTTTTGTAGACCATTTGTAAAAAGTTATAATTTAATCAATTTTACCATTCTTTTTCAGTTTTTTCAGTTTTCAATGAGAGTACCTCCCTTTAACATTTCTTGTAGCAGATGTCTAGTGATCACTTTTTTTTTTTTTGAGTTGGAGTCTCACTGTCGCCCAGACTGGAGTGCAGTGGCCGCTCTCGGCCACCACAGCCTCAACCTGCTTGTCTCCAGCAATCCTTCCGCCTTAGCCTTCCAAGTAGCTGGAACTACAGCCATGCACTACCACACCTGGCTAATTTTTTGATTTATTGTAGAGATGAGGTCTCGCCAAGTTGCCCAGGCGGTCTTGAACCTGCGGGCTCAGGCAATCCACACACCTCTGCCTCCCAAGGCATGGGATTACAGGCTGAGCCACCAAGCCCGGCTTAGTGATTAACTTTTTAAGCTTTTGTATATCTTGAAAAGTCTTTTTATTTTTTTCATTTTGAAGGGCAGTTTTATTGGTTATAGTATTCTTGGTTGGTAGTTTTTTTTCTTTAGGCATGTTTGCTGTATAACCCAACTCCTTTCTGGCTTGCAAGAAATCCACTGTTAATCTCATAGAAGCACCTTATAGGTGACACATCAATTTTCTTTTGCTCTCCTTAAACATCTCTCCTTGTCTGTGACTTTGAAATTTTATTTTATTTTATGTTAAAGTCAGAGTCTCACTCTGTCACCTAGGGTTAATTGTAGTGGCACACTCTTGGTTACTGCAGCCTTGACCTGCTGGGCTCAGGTGATCCTCGTGCTTCAACCAAGTAACTGGGACTACAACTACATGACACCACACCCAATTTTTTGATTTATTATAAAGAGGAGGACTGACCATGTTGTACAGGCTGGTCTCAAACTTCTGGGCTAAGGAAATCCTCTTGCCTCAGCCTCCCAAAATGCTGGGATTACAGGTGTTAGCCATTACATCCAGCCCAAAACTTTGACAATAACATGTCTGTCTGTGAGTATGTTGGTATTTATCCTAGTTTGATTTCATTAAACTTCTTGACTTTCTATTTTTCTTCATTACATTTGAGAATTTATCAGATGTTTCTGTATATTTCAGCTCTACAAATTCTGTATTTTTTTTTAGAAGGCAGGATTTATTGAGAGGACAGAAAACTCCCACAGTGGGAGGGGATCCAAGGGGGTTGCTGAAAATTCTATATTTTTAATAGTTATTTTGTCTCTTTGCTGATATTCATCTTTTTTTGGTTTTTCTTTTATTTGTTTATCTGCATTCTTGCTTAGCTTATTAAGCTTCATTAAGGTGGTTATTTTGAATTTTTTGTCAGGGAATGTATACATCTCCAGTTCTTTGGAGTTGATTTCTGGATTTTTGTTTTTGTTGTTCCTTATTACATTATTTTTCCCTGATGCTTTGTGATACTTGGCATTTAACATTGAAAAGAGAACCACCTGTCATAATCTTTATGGAGTTGCTTTGTCTACATCAAGTGTGACACCAGTAACTAAGTCAGAGTTTCTGGGGGCCTCTCAAATCTGTTCTCAGAATGTGTCTTCTCAAATTATTCATCTACTCTTCCTTCCAGTTAAATATTTTGACAATGCTTTTTCTGTTCTTTTCTTTTTTTTTTTTGGAGTTGGAATCTCACTCCATCACCCAGGCTGGAGTGCAGTGGCATGCTCATGGCCATCCCAGCGTTGATCTGCTGGGCTCCAGTGATTCCTCTGCCTCAGCCTTCCAAGTAGCCAGAACTACAGGTGCACTCTACCATGCCCAGCTATTTTTTTTAATTTAGAGATGAGGTCTTGTCAAGTAGCCCAGGCTGGTCTCGGACCTGTGGGCTCAGGCAATCCACTCACCTCAGCCTCTCAAAGTGCTGGGATTATAGGTATGAACCACTGTGACTGGCCAACAATGCTTTTTCTTAAGAACTCACAGTTCTTTGCTATATCTGTGGTCTGTCTATGTTACCACAGTCTCTCTGTTGCTTTAAGAATCATTTACCTGGCTGGGCTTGGTGGCTCAACCTGTAATCCCAGTACTTTGGGAGGCTGAGGTGAGTGAACTGCCAGAGCCCGTGAGTTTGAGACCAGACAGGGCAATTTGGCGAGACCTCATCTCCACAATAAATAAAAAAATTAGCTGGGTGTAGTAGCGTGTGCCTGTAGTTCTGGCTACTTGGAAGACCAAGGCAGAAGGCTCACTGGAGTCCAGTAGGTTGATGCTGGGGTGGCTGTGAGTGTTCCACTGCATTCCAGTGTGAGCAATGGAGTGAGACTCTAACTCAAAAAAAAAAATCATTTACCTTTCGTTTCAACAAACCCAACCTCTCATCCAAAGTGTGCCACCATTTTCTTCAGCACTCTGTTTAAGGGGAGTCAGTAACCAGTCTTTGGGTAAATCCCCACATTCCAGAAGTGTGGACTCATGTTCCAGTTTCTCCTTCTTCCCTAAGAAGCCAGGAGTTGAAAATTTTCACCTAATTGCATCCTGCTGTATTATGAAGGAAGAGAGTTTATGGTGGTCAAAATTACTAAACCAGCTGGGCTCGGTGGCTCAGCCTATAATCCCATGCCTTGGGAGGCTGAGATGAGTGGATTGCCTGAGCCTGCGTGTTCAAGACCCGCCTGGGCAACTTGGCGAGACCTCATCTCTACAATAAATCAAAAAATTAGCCCGGCGTGGTAGCACGCCTGTAGTTTTGGAAGGCTGAAGCGGAAGGATCTCCAGAACCCAGCAGGTCGAGGCTGTGGTGGCTGGAAGCGGCCACTGCTCTCCAGTCTGGGTGACAGAGTGAGACTCCAACTCAAAAAAAAAAAAAAAAAATTACTAAACCATCTCTTCTGTGTAAGTCTTGTTGACATTGTGCTCACTTGGGATTCCGTGAACTCTTACCTGTTTTAAGGAGTTTTCATTAAGACAATTTGGTCAGTATTATGTTAAGGTCATATATTTATAAAGAAATGAAGCCATTTGATTTTTATTTTGCCATCTTGCTGATGTTCTTAGCATGGTATAGTTGTGTATTATATTTGTGAGATATATGCACATAAGTTCAGTGAGTAGGATAAATTGTCATTTTCATTATTTTTAGCTATGAATTCTCATTACGCCGAGGGCCTTTTGCCACCAGAGAGCACAGAAGAGTCACTCACAAAGATGATGTTGGGAAGATATGGAAGATTTGACCTTAAAAATTTACACTTAAGGAAAGATTGGGAAAGTGTGAATGAGGGTAAAGGACAAAATAGATGTATTGTACATAACCATTACAAATGTAACAAATGTGAGAAGGTCTTTCAACAACACCCCAAATTTACTATCCACCAGAGTATCCATATTTCAGAAATGGCTTACAAATATAATGAATATGACAACACTTTTAGCCAGTCCTCAAAATGTACTCAACATCAGAGAATTATTGTTGGAGGAAACTTACACACATGTAATATATGTGGGAAAGTGTTTAGTAAATCATCAAATTTAAAGAATCATGAAAGAATCCATACTGGAGAGAAACCCTACAAATGTAAAGAATGTGATAAGGCCTTTAAACAGCATGCACATCTTTCAAAACATCAAAGAATCCATACTGGAGAGAAACCCTACAAATGTGAAGACTGTGGCAAGGCCTTTAGCTCTCATTCAGGACTTGTTCGACATATGAAGATTCATACTGGAATAAAACCCTACAAATGTAAAGAATGTGGCAAAGCCTTTTCACATCATTCGTACTTTACTACACATCAGAGAATCCACACTGGAGAGAAACCCTACAAGTGTGAAGAATGTGGCATAGCCTTTCTCTCTTTTAAAGGACTTCGTGGACATATGAGGATCCATATTGGAGAGAAACCCTTCAGATGTGAAGAATGTGGCAAAGCCTTTCGCTCTCATTCAGGACTTGCTGGACATACAAGGGTTCATACTGGCGAGAAACCTTACAAATGTGAAGAATGCGACAAAGCCTTTTGGTCTCATATAGGACTTGCTGGACATAGGAGGATCCATACTGGAGAGAAGCCCTACAAATGTAAAGAATGTGACAAAGCCTTTTGCTCTCATTCTGGACTTGCTCACCATATCAAGATTCATACTGGAGAGAAACCCTACAAATGCGAAGAATGTGAGAAAGCCTTTAATCAGTACTCACATCTTATTCAACATCAGAGAATCCATACAGGAGAGAAACCCTACAAATGTGAACAGTGTGGCAAAGCCTTTCGCTCTCATTCAGGACTTGCTGGGCATACAATGATCCATACTGGAGAAAAACCATACAAATGTAAAGAATGTGACAAAGCCTTTCGCTTTCTTTCAGGACTTGTTGGACATACATGGATCCATACTGGAGAGAAACCCTACAAGTGTGAAGAATGTGACAAAGCCTTTAATCAGTACTCACATCTTATTCGACATCAGAGAATCCATACTGGAGAGAAAATCTACAAATAAAGAATGTGGCACAATCTTTCACCATTGCTCAAAGTTTTCACAACATCAGAGAAGTTATACTTTATACATTCCCTCTACCTGTAATGACTGGCAAAACACTTAGCAAAATATAATCCTTAGAGAGCATATGGAGAGAAACTTGACAGATGCAAAGAGTAGAATTGCCTTTACTTATACCACAGATTTTTTTTTTTTTTTTTTGAGTTGAAGTCTCACTCTGTCACCCAGACTGGAGTGCAGTGGCCACTCCCGGCCACCGCAGCCTCGACCTGCTGGGCTCCGGAGATCCTTCTGCCTCAGGTTTCCAAGTAGCTGGAACTACAGGCACGCGCTACCACGCCTGGCTAATTTTTTGATTTATTGTAGAGATGAGGTCTCGTCAAGTTGCCCAGGCGGGTCTCGAACCCGCGGGCTCAGGCAGTCCACTCACCTCAGCCTCCCAAGGCACAGGATTACAGACTGAGCCACCAAGCCCAGCTACCACAGATGTTTTGAATGTACAAATGTAAAGAACGTCTAAAGCTTTTAACTGTAGCTAAAACTTTATTTGACATTAGAGAATTTGCATTGGAGTTGAATATGGAATGACCTTTGTTCAAAATGTATGCCATAGAAATCACCAGGGTGTGCAAACTGAAAACTTTGCAGATCCAGTATGTGTGGAAACTTAATTAAAAGTCAAGTTTAAATAAACATAAGGGTATTCTTACTATAAATCTCTATGGGACTCATTTTTTCAGACAGTTCTCTAGACTATTGATTACAGGGAATAAGTTAAAGCCAAAACAGTTAGATAAATTATTTGCTTACATGTTTAATAGGATCAGAAGATTGATTTTTAAAAAAAGCTATAAGTATATTCTATGTATGCTTTTGTTTTTGCATTGACAGAATTTGAGGACTTTTTGAAAAAGCAAAAGTTGATGTAACTCAACTCTCAAATCATTTGATGCTATGCCTTTGTTCCTAGTGTTTATTGAAAAGCATGTTGTCAGTTACATTAGAGCTAAGATAGGCCCCTCTATACTAGGTGGGCATCATTCATCTCAATTTATCCATGGATGATGAAGGACACTGAAATGTAAGAAGCATTAAAAGATCTATGTGGGAAGGTTTCTCTGGCTCATGTTAAATATTATTGTAAGTCCTACATGAGGTGGGTGCTCAGGGTACCATTTTGGGGCTCTGGAATAAAAGATAAACATTCAGGGCTTTAAAAATCAATTGTCTTACCAACTGTACCTGAAGGAAAAAATGAGGCCAGTTCATTAATATCCTGATGTATCTTTATAGTATCAATACTGACAAGTCCTAAGTTTTATATGATATGGTATAGAGATCTCTTCAAAGAAAGCCATGCAAATATAATTCCTTCCTAAAAAGGTATATATTGTAAGTTTATGTCTAGTAAATAATTAGCCTCAGTTTTTAAAACTGAAGAAAACTGGAGTCTCGTATATATCTATTAGAAGAACAGAAATGATTCTTGAAAGTTTGTAATTTGTTTCTACTAGCGAGCACACAGTGAACTTTGGAAAGGTTGTTTAGACTATGTGAACAATTTGTTTTAATAAATAAACAGGATTGTATATCGTACATTAAAGACTTATGCACAAAATGAAGTGTAATTCTGCCACCAGTGTTAACCAAACCCACCTTACTCAAGCTTGTAGTTAAATGATGATACTCATATATTATGGAGTAGCTTAGTGGGATGATGTCTTACCCAGTGGCTTTAAACTTCAAATAATTTGGAGAATATTTTCCCCATAGGTTATATTTTATTGATTTCCCTTTTTTGTGTGTAGATAATGGGACATTATGATGATGGTAATAAAGTTCTACAGGAGTATAATTATAAGACATATCTTTCTGAGTCATGACTGGCTATTGTATAGTATTCGTATGTATATATTGTACTTCCCTTGGCCTATAATACACATACGACTTGGTTTTAATTTACATTGAATGAAACATACAAATATACCCTTTATGAGTATATCCTAAAGATATCCTTTATGAGTAAGAGAACTAGGGAAGGGAAAGTTGTGTCTCTGTGTGTGAATGAACGCTTACCTTAAATAGAAAAGGAAATTACTGGAACAAAAGAAATAATTGAAGATCTGAAAGTAAATCTGTCTTGTCTGCTTCACATTGAATTTATTCCACGAAAATCTAATGGCTCCTAGTTCAGAATCCCCATATAGAAATCCTCCTTTTTACTATTCAGTTTTTCATGCAAGACCTAATATGTGATTCACTGTTCTATGTCCATAAAGTGTTTGTTATTTGGCCTACTTAGAAATTTCAAGAATTTTTAAAGATGAAATGTAATGGTGTTAAGAGAGCACTATAAAGATGTAAGGAATTCACAGTGAGTATATTTGGTTACATTTTAATTTGTACCTTCCATTTTTTTCTTCATAACTGGAGAATACTATTGAAGACATTGTGTGGTTATCATTCCTTCCACTTTGTATAAATAACAATTGTTTTTATTGACTTTATTGGACCAATTTTGGGGAGAGGGAAATGGGAGACTTAATAAATCCAAGGTTTGTTTTGACTTTTTGTTTTGTTTTGACATTTAAACAAAGTGAACAAACACAAGACAGTGCTTGGCATGTAATAAGTGCTTTATAATTAGCAATAGATATTCCTCTTAGAGTGAGTTTATGTCTCTAGGTAAGAGACTGGAAATATCCAGAATGAAGAAATGATGTTGATTCCACATTTGGCTGCTTCTGTCATTTTCTAACCATCTCCAGTTCCCCTCATCTCTTTGGCTTCATCCCCAGCTGCACATACATCCCAGTGCATTTGCCTGTGTATGTCTGCAGCTTTCTCACTGTTCTCCCCACCCCATGTCATTCCGCACTATGCTTTGTGGGTTCTGATGAAAAGAACAGCTAAAGGGAGAAAACTTAAGGGAAATAGGAGAAATATAAAGAAAAAAGGGGATTTTTTTTTTTTTTTTTTTTTTTTTAGTTGGAGTCTCACTCTGTTGCCCAGGCTGGAGTGTAGTGGCACGCTCATGGCCACCGCAGCCTCGACCTGCAGGGCTTTAGGTGATCCTTCTGCCTCTACCTTCCAAGTAGCCAAAACTACAGGTACATGCTACCATGTCCTGCTAATTTTTTGATTTATTGTAGAGATGAGGTCTCACCATGTTGTCCAGGCTGGTCTTGAACCTGCAGGCTCAGAAAATCCTCTCACCTTTGCCTCCCAAAGTACTGGGATTATAGGCTTGGGGTCACCACGTTTGGCTGAAAAATGGGAATGTTAAAAAGGGCAACAGCAAGGAAAACAAAAGATGAAGACTATGAGGACACAGGGCAGGAAAGGGTCTCAGAACCCTGTATGAGAAGATCACATGGGAAATGAGGATAAATAAAAGGGAACCATAAATAGAGTGGGAACTAGACAGAAATGCCGAGCAGAGGAACACAGGGAAATCAGGCAGCAAAGGGAAACAGAAGAATAGGGAGAGAAAAATATGTAAAAATGAGAGCTGGTTAGAAAAATGCAAAATGAGCTGGGCTTGATGGCTCAGCCTGTAATCCCAGCACTTTGGGAGGCTGAGGTGAGTGGATTGCCTGAGCCTGCAAGTTCGAGACCTGCCTGGGCAACTTGG
>CAUYQG010093476.1:0-11135 GCA_963574415.1 Tarsius wallacei
AGGCCCATCGCAGACCCCGGGCCCACGCATGCCGGGGGTGCAGCAGGCTTCCTCAAACGCGTTCTCTTACCATTCTGGTGCCCTGAGAGAGAGAGAGATTTCCCCCTTCCTGAGTGCCGAGGAGTCACTGACTTGCCCACCCTGGGCACCAGCGAGTGGAGAGTCCAGGGCTCGGACCTTCGCTCCCCACATTTTCCCAATAGCCCGAAGTGTGCTGAGCTGGCCCCCAGGGCCACAGTGGGTGGGGCCGGGGAAGGTGTTTTCCCACCACCCACGAGGCCTGCATGGTGTGGTTTCTCCAGAGGCTAACTGAGCTCAGGAGCAGGGCGTGCAGCCCCACAGCGTGCTGGCACAGTGGAGCACCTGCTCTGAGGCCTTCTCCATGTGGAGACTAACCTGGGAACAGAGAGGGTGGCAGCCAGGAAATGCACCCCCTCTTTCACCGGTGCATAAGAGGGCAGGCAGGCCTTGGTCTCTTCACACAGACAGGAGAAGGGAAAGGCAGAGGGACATCTCTCGGGGCATGTGGCATGTCTGGGGAGTAAAGGAAAGGAGAGGGTCCAGACATATCGCCCTTTGTCACCCAACAGAAGAACCAGGCCACGGTGTTCCTGAACCATTTGGCCCACCTGCTGCCTCACCGTTCCATCACCAAGACCACACAACTACATGCTGGGCAGACAGACACTCTGGGGTCACCGACATCCTGACTGGACAAGAATCCTGGAGGAGGAATTAGAACTCAGAAAGAAGAGGAACAAGGTCCGGGGGAAATGAGGGCAGGTTTTGGGTCATGACTTGCCAGGATTGGGATATTCTGAGAGTGGGCTGGAAAAGTGTACAGTGGTCGACCACACACAGTAGTTCAGGGAGTTGCCCATATATGGGCAGGACAGTTTGGAAAGAGCAGGTGTGATCCCAGGCTCAGCCTCTCTCTGATCTCTCTTCCTTTCATCGCACCTGCTCCTGCTGGTGCAGAGGTGTCCCTTCGGCCAATACCCAGTCCTCCCCCCAGGGAGCTTCCAACAACATTGTCACCTTCCAGGCAGCCTCTGCTTGTCCCCTGGGATATGTGCCCATTCCCAGCATGAAGACACTGACCTGCCTCTCTCCACTTCGTCCAATCCCTCATCCCCCAGGACTAACTTATGCCGAGATCCGACAGCTGTAGGTGGGAGTGCTGGCCCTATGGCTCTTGATAGTAGTGTGATGGAAGGAGTTGTTTTAGATGCTGATATTAATTACATGACATCAAACTCTGCAAAAGAGTGAATCATCCATGGGGAGGGAATTGGAATTGTGGGGACTCCTGGCAGGATCCTCAGGGCCCGTGAGGCCAGTCCCCACAGCCACAGCAAGATGGTTGCCCCTCACTCTAGCAACCTGACTCTTGCTTGCCCAGAAATCCCCAGAGGGACTTCGCATGCTTCTGCCTAGGTCATATTACAATATGCTCAGGTGGACAGACGTCTGCTTATCCCCTCAAACCACTGATTTGGTTATGTCCTGCTGAGGGTTAAGGAGGAGCTACCGTTTCCCCCATTTTCACTCCCACCTAGACTGCAAGACACCAGCTTCTGTATCCAGATGGAGAACGGTGTCCTCACAAGCCAAGGTTTTTATCTTGGCAAAACCAGACACTTGGGAAAAACCCTTGCTGGGCTTTGGGTAAGTTCATCCCTAACACCAGCTTCCAGGGAAGCAGAAAGAAGTTGCTCAGAGAACAGCAGCTCCAGGCCCAAGCAGATAATGGCTATGTGACACAGTTGTAAGTCTCATGGCAACTTTCCATCAAGACTGTGTAGGGCTACAGATACTGACAGACATCCCAGTGAAGCTCCTGTCATAGACAGGGCAGTGAGAGTTGGTGTAAGTGGATCCCAGGAATACGTCAGATTCAAATCAGTCCAAGGTAGCCAGCTTACACCTCGCCTATCCCTAAGCAAGCCCTTACCCTATCCTTGAGGAAGGCCACTGTCCCTGTGGATCCCAGGCCTGGTCCCCTCCCGTATCCTTCCGTCCTCAAGTACCCACTCCACTGAGCAAAACAGACCAAGGACTGAGGCAGCCTGCGAGCTTCTCCAACTCAGCTACTTTTATTAATATCTACATAACAGTGCCCAAACGTGGGCCATGCATTCCCTCCCCCAGCCCATGCACCTCCCCAGGAGCTTCACTCGCCCCAACTGCAGACGCCTCCCACCACCAAACTATTGAAACCCAGCAGAGTCAGCATTCGGCATGGGGAATCCCCATCTATTTGGGGAAGTGGATGCCCTGAGAAGCCCATGTTCCAGGTTCCCAAATGAGGGCTGGTACCAAGAAGGTTTTCCCGACACCTACGGGTCACAGTGTCATTTCTTCCTCTGCTCAGTTACAAATGAGTCACCCCTTCTTTTTTAGGGGAGTGACGGTCTGCCCAGTCCCAACCCTAGAGCTTATCCCTGTAAAAACTCCGAACCCGGGCCCTCGGGGGAACCTCGGAGCAATTCTTCACCAGAGAATGGGTCTCAGAGGAAAACTTGCTTCCAGGCTTTGGAATCAGGGTGTGGTGCTGAGCTGTGGCCCCTTTTATGAGTAGATGAGGGATGGGGGACTCGCTAACGTCCCCAGCCACCAAAGCACAGAAGTCTGGTTTAAGGGCCTGGACTCAGGGAAGGTACTCAGGTCAGCAGACTGTGCCAAGAGGCTAAGAGGAAGGCCAGGTTGGGGAACTCATTCTCATCCTCACGAAACCCATTCACTGGCCTGCTTGTCCCCCAGACAGGAGAGGCTTATCCTGAGAGACCAGGGCAGACTGGACGGTGGTCCTGGGAAGAAGTGGATGGCTGGGCAGCCCTTGGTGTGGAAGGCCTTGGGCACCTTGGGAGAATTGTGGAGTCTTCAGGCCAGGACAGGGTGGTATGCACTCGGCATATCCATGAGGGCTGTGGAAGGCCATATGGGGTGTGCAGTGTCTCTGCTGACTCTATGTTGGGGATCACAGTCATTTGTCTCTGCTCCTTGGCTAGCTGCAGACTAGAAGGAATGTAAGCTCAACTCAGACATGCCATGACTCAGGGGGGACATGGCACCCTCTTTCTCCTCAGGGCCAAGAGGTGCTTCTTCATCAGCTGTGGAGGAAATAGGCACTCAGGGTCTTCCCAGGTGAGCAGGGCCCAAGGGCATGAGGACAGAAGCAGTTGGCAGGGGATGGAGGAAGATAGAGAGAGGAGCTTCCTGCCAAGACAGTCTGCAGCCCTGCTGACCCTGGAGCTTTGCTTCTGGTGTGTCCTGACCACCCCTGGCTTCTCTCTCATTTCTCGCTTGTCAATTCCTGCACTTCTTCCTTGGGGTGGCTCCCCTCAGAACTGAGAATCCTGCCCATGTAGAGAAGAAAATCAGTTGGGTCGTCTATGCTGGTCTGCCTCCCTCCCCTGAAGTTCCTAGCATCCCTCCCACCCCTCATGTTCCTGGTGCCCTCCCTCACCTATGTTCTTGGCGTGACTCCTTCTCCTGTGTTGCTAATGTGCCTCCCTGCCCTGGTGTTCCTGGTGTCCTTCCCGCCCCAGAGTTTCCTGGTATCCCTCCCTACCGTGAAGTTCCTTGTGGCCCTCCTGCCCCTGAAGATCCCGGTGTCCCTCACTCTGCTGGTGTTCCCAGTGTCCTTCCCTGACGGATGTTCCTGGTGTCCCTGCCTGCCCTGTTGTTACTGATGTCTCTCCCTGGCCTGGAGTTCCTGGAGTCCCTCCCTTTCATGATTTTTCAGTGTCTTTCCTATCCCTGGAGTTACTGGTGTCCCTCACTCCCCTGGTGTTCCTAGAGTCCCTCCCTGCCCTAGTGTCCCATAAATGGCAGAAGCTTTAAAAGTCACCAAAATTGACAAGTTCAAAAAAAAGCGTCTTGATAGGTGTACTGCATCAAACAGAAAGTGCTTAGCAGGTGACTGAAGTTTAAACATGTAAGGATATACAATGTTTCATAAATAAATTCCAACTTTTTGTTCCCCTTATAGGCTGAATTTAATTCCCACATCCTTTGGAACAAAACTTTGGTAATCTTGCTGTATGCTTGAATGTCCGGTGGCTACTGAGTGGTGGGCCTTGAAAAGAACAGCCTTCCATGGGACTCTGATGCTCTGACATCTTTTACTGGGTATGTCTAGAATTCAATGTGCTGACCCTTGGGAATGGGTTCATTTCTCAGGGTTGTGTCTGCAGTGAGCAATCCTGAAGGATGAGGTGATAGAGTTGGTTTGCTTACTATTGCTACAAAAGAAAGGTTTCTCCAGACTCAGTGTTCTCCAGCTATGAAGCGAGTCCATGGTGTTCTGTCACCCCACAGTACCTGGAAGGCCAAGGAAATAGGAAGTCCACTATGCCCTGAGAAAGAGAGCCATCTTCTCTAGCCTAGGAGTGCTGTTTGCTGTCCAAATCTGTGAACGGAAACAGCTACTGTCAAAGTTTGTAGGTAGGGTAATATTGAATCACATACTGGGCAAGGGCTGGCTGGCCCCAACACTGGATGAATTCAGCATTTTGTTTCCAAAAGTTCTGCTTCTTCCTACCCCCACAGTCAATTCTACCAGGGTGATTTGTTGAAATGGAGACGTTAAATTTTCCCATTTCTTTCTTCTCTGTTAGTAACAGAATTATAGCTAATGTTAAGTAGAACAAAGCCTTCCACCAAATCTGGAACACTTTGCTGTCACCATCACATAATTAATTACTCTATTCTTGAGGGAAAAAAGGAGAAATTTTACATATTGTTTTGAAACAAAATTTGTTGGCACCAGTAACATTTTTTGGCAGTTGGTAAGATCTGATTGGTGAGTGATGGTGCTAGGTAAAATAGGTAAAACCCATATTAGAGTTGAAGCAAGTTTTTTCATTGACTATCAGGTATAACTGGTCAGGTTACAAGGGCAGATTTAGCAGCCTGGTTCACAGAGAACGTTTTTGAAGAGCTTTTATGTGCCCTTAGTATTTTCCTCGCTGACCCCTCAGCTTTCATTTAATTGGGTATGCATAGGATGATCCAATTTATACAATCCATGGCACTATGCATACGCAAAGAGTTGATGTTACCAATTTGTAATCTGGGGTTTGGAAGAATATTTTGCATGTGTTTTTTTTACATGAATGTTGAGAATTTGTGTGTGTCTACTGGCAGGCTGGGAGGGATTATCTGCTTGTGCATGTGGGTGAAGTTAGGGATAGTGTGCTTTGGGGGGGTGTGCAGTCTGTTTGGTTTTATATTTGGGGAATGCAGGAGGACCATTTTTGTATTCAGGGCATGTGTAATTGTGTGCTTTCTTTCATGATTTTCAGGAATTTTATCTGAGTATCTCAGTTTATGAGAGTGTACCTATGACTCTTTTATAGACTTAGGATGAACACATGTACGTGTGAGGTTGGCTTTTTATGAATCTATATTCTGGAAAGTGGAGGAATTACTTCTGTGTGAGTATTTGTGAGTGTGTAATTATGTTTGTGCATATTATGTGGGTCTATATATGTATTTCAGGGTAGGGTGTGGTATGTTTGCATATTTGTAATGCATTAGGTAATGGTGGGTCTTTTAGGGCAGAGGGTTGTGTATTCCATTTGTGTGTGTGTGTTCCAAGGAGCGTGGCAGTTTGGACTGATACTTTGTGGGCCATGTGTTTGTAGTATTCAGTAAGTAGTTACTAGGGTTATATATTCTAGGAATTCTGTGTGTATCTGACAGAAGTAGTTACTAGGGTTGTATGTTCCAGGAATTGTGTGTGTATCTGACAGAAGAATAGAATTCTGTGTTTACACAGGTGAGTGAAAGAACTGTATTTTTATGTATTAGAGGTATATTTGTTAGTACGTGGGGATGTGGGAGGTGATTGATACCAGATTTGTATACTTTAGGATAGGGAAGTGGTTAATCATATTTATAAATATGTATAAATAGTATGCTAGAAATATTTCTGTGTGCTTGGCATGTATACTGGTTTGCATGTGTATCCAACAGCAAGTGAATGAATTGTACTGGTCCATTTATAGAATAAAGGATTTGGGGGATTAAAGCTTATTTCATTGGAGAATATGAGGGCATTTCTACATGTGTTTGGGAATACTTGGGGCATGAATGGGGAAGTTGTCTCCCAAGATATAGGGTATTATATTATTTGGAGAGCTGTATGCATTCAGGGATTGGTATTTCTATGTGTATTTCAATGGATGTATGAAAGTTGTATATGTATGTGAGAGTGGCATGAGGTTGGTAGCCTGAAAGTAGTCATGCTGGAATATTTATACCAGATAAACACCACATCCATCGCCATGGTAACCTGAGGCTTCAGGGTAGGCAGGACCTCCAGCAGGCCTCCAGTTGAGAGTACTCTTGGTCTGTGCTAAGAGCCATGTCTCAGTGAGTCATGGTCTGAGAGGGAGTCAAAGGCACGTGTTATCTTCTTCCTCCTGCTGGTAAAGCCAGGAATGAATGTCTACCATTTCATTCTGAAGGTCTATGCAGCAAATATACACTCAATTTGAGTATCTCATGGCAGCTCGTGATCTGTTCTTTGAGAAGATGTCATCTGGAGTCTTCTGGGCACAAGGGTCTGAATCAGGTTTTTGGTGGGAAATGTTGGGCAGAGCTTTGCAGACTTTCCAGAGCTGTAGTAGTACGGGCAGGGTGAGTGGGATGCTCCTCATTTGCTCCTCTCAAGGGCACACCTTAACTGCACACAGAGAACTCAGCCACACCTGAGCAGGTATGTGTGGCCAGGCGTGGCTCCGGTGGTTAAGAGTTAAGGAGAGGAGCAACTGCTCTGCGACCCCTCAACAAAGTGTGAACGATGTTACATCTCACTAGGATAGGCATTCCAACTGCATCCCCTGACTGTTGTGTCACAGGTAGGCTCAGGACCCTAAAGAGACAATGGCTTCGGTGTCACCTGATGCTGTTCATCTCCCAGTTCTGGTTCCTACCTTCTCTGGCAGGCTGGGTGCTGGCTTTGGAGGAGTGGGAGAAGTCTGGCAGGGGCTGGGTCAGTGAAGTAACAGGGACAGAGCTGGGGAGGGATGTCCTGGGGGAGACTGGGAGCTAAGGACTAGAGAGAGAGGGGGCTTCTATGGGAAAATACAACTCTGAGCTTTCTGAACCCATTAGACATGTTCTCCTTTCGTTTATGAAAGATCAACAGACTTCTGGCACAAGGAAACACCTCAGCTTCGTGTTTCTTGATGGGGTGAACTGACCTGCTATTTTTTTCTATTTTCTATTCTATGTGGAGCCACAAGCCTGCCAGAGGGAGCCATGTGATCGAGGTGTCCACCACTAGACCCCAAAGCCACTGCTATCATCCCTCCTACCAGCCCATCGATGTGTGGGCCTTGTTCCTTAAGGTGAGTCTTCTTCTGCTCTTTTCTTTCTCATGATGAATTCTGTTGCCTATAAAGCTGCTGGCATCATTTTCTTGCATGTTCCAGTAACGACTTTGGCTCCGCTCCCCTTCATGCCCCATCCTAAAATAATGACAGAATGTTGAACCAATTGTATTGTTTTTTACAGTTTAATGGAGTTCCATCTGCATTTATATTTTAAAAGTTACACATGTTAAATAAAATGTACTGTAATGAATGCAAGGCAGAGCTTCTGGGGTTTCTTTGTTTTGAAGTGGGAAGTAAGAGGACTTTTGGGGGAGAGAAACAGGTGTACCTTGGTGTCTTGTATCAGCACTGAAAATCTTCCACACTGGCTGCGTGAAGGAAATTGCTGGAAGGATTGAGTTTGAACGGCACCAGTTGTTCTGAAGCCCATATTTCTTGGAGGTGTATGTCATGGAGTATACCCTACACCTCCCCCTATTCTATATGCATGGAAGACATTCTCATCTGTGTGCTGAGTGGCCCATCTGACCAGATCCTTAGATGCCCCCAGCTGTTCTGTTTCCCAGGAGCAGATGGAAAAAAGGATCTATCCTGTGGTGTCCCAGGACACTATTATGACACAGTGGTGGATCTGAGGACATGCAGAAGAACTGTTCCATGTAAGGATACCTTCTGATGTCTGCTGTGGGTGCCTGGGGTCAAAGGGAAGAGGCTGCAGTGAGAGGGTCAAAGGAAGGAGGCTGGGCATGCAAAGACCAGGGAAGGTAGAAGGGGTTCAACAGACACTAGGAACAGAGCTGGGAGTTCAGAAGGCAGGAGTGGAGCCTGACTGCAGGAAGAGGCAGAGGGAATAAGTCAGAGGATAGGAAGTACCCCCACCACAGCAGGTGGCGACTGAAATTTAACCATGTAAGCTTAAACACATAATTTTTAATAATAAATTCTGGTTTTCTTGGGTCCCTCTTCTTGAGCTGTGTGCCAAAACACTGGTTTGGAGTTGTCTGACAGAACCTCTTTCATAGAATTGTCTTGATCTATACTCGTCAGTAAGAATTCTGAATAAAAATGACTTAATTCTCTAAAAGCTTGACTTGTTTCTTCAGGAAACAGTGATAACTCTTCAGTGTGTGAAGATAAAGTTAATCTGTGTGAAGTGCTTGGAGCGGTGAATGACGTATTTTAAGTACTAGACACACACCCAGGGCCTCCTCTTCTGATGGCACCAGGGAAATATGGGCGCCTTGCTCTTGCTCCCAAAATCCTAGCCTCAACCCCTGCCTCACAGAAAAATTAGTGTTGGACTCCTCTGTCCCCTACAGGATTTAAACCTCAGGCACAGAGTGCAGAGCTAATCAACTCATAATCCTCCAGAGCACCCATCACAGTGTCTACACCAACAAGGAACAAAGAAAGAGAAATTGTTTTTAGTTTCTCTCATGGTTCAAGAACAATAATATGCTATTGGATAAAAATTCCCTCTCAGATTCTACACCTAGTAGTAGCAGAAATGACCCCAATTCTTCACCTGGCTATATCCCTAGCATGCGCCATGTGACTCAGTACAACCTCCATCACCCTCCGGGCTTGGTTGTGGAACCTGCCTTTGGGCCTTCGTCTTACTCATCTGCCATCAACAGAGGGCAGTGTCAGGCCAGCCTGCAGGTGAATATGGGAAGTGGGGAACCTAGCTGATTGATTCAGTCATGTGAGTGTGCCCAGATGGGAGCAGAAGGACTGTCCTGCAGAGTCAAGCGCAAATCAATGCCCATCAGAGTCCTCAAATGAATCAATGCTTTTCATTCATTGAATTCTGCTTCATCTGTTTATCTACAGTAATATCACAATAGACAACTGATAGACCTAAAAGTGAACATGCACTCATGCCAAGATTGCAGCTATCCTGTGAGGAAGAAGCTGCAGCAGAGTAAATCATTTAACAAGAGAGAATATGCTCTCTCCTTTGCATTTTTATATTCTCTTACATTTTCACACAACAGCTGTTTTTTGATAATTCTCAAATCTGTATTTTCACACTCCTCCGCACTTCCATCTGCAGAACCCAGAAGATTAATAGCCCTTAATCAAATCGCTGACTGGACATTCCCACAATTCAATGTGAGTGGTGTATAAGGTATTTGTGTGTAGGTGCTTGTGTGTGGTATGTGTGCTCATGTGCAGTTGTGTGTGAGGTATTCGGGTGTGTGTAGTGTGTTTGTGATGTGTTTATATGTGTATGGTGTGTATATTTTTGTGTAGTGTGTGTCATATAAGCTGCATGTGTGTGATGTCTGTGTGTGTGTGTGTGCATGTATTACCAGGGCATTGTATCCTTGTGTTTCATGTGAAGAGGGAGGTAGGGGAAAATGACATGAAACAGGACACAGTGAGTCATGTTGTTGTGGGGGTATGAGATGATTTGGGTAATATTAATGATGTGTAAGAATTGTGTATACTTGATTTTTTGGCAAATGTGGGGTGAGTGCCGTTTACTTTAAACAGCAGATATGGCATTATGGGGTGTGTGTGTGTGTGTGTGTGTGTGTGTGTGTGTGTGTGTGTGTGATGTGGCTGGTTCTGTGTGTTTGGAGTGTACTGTGGGCCATTGTGCATATGTATGCATGCATCTGAGAAGAGGTAGTGTTATGCATTTCACTGCACTGCATGTTGAATTTGTGTGTATTCAGAGTAGAGAGAGCTATATGTATGCTTGTGGTGTCTAGGTAAGAGTTTAAGTGTTCAGTTAAATCTGGGGAGAGTGGGTTTTTTGGGTGTTTGGATGTTCACGTTGTGTATATATTGTCTGGGGTATGAACCAATGCTGCTTATATTGTCTCAAGTTGTAGGATGAATGCTTGTATTTAGGGCTTTGAGGTGATTATGTTTTGGAGAATGTAGGCGTGTCATATATTTAGGAGAAGGTAAGAGTGTTTTTGCTTATGTTTGAGGATTGTTGCATTTGTCTTCTGCTTCTGGGGCATGGTGTATATATAACTGTTCATGGCATACAGGGTATCAATGTGTTACATAAGGGATTGAAGAATTGTATGATATATTAAGAAGTACAAGGGGGACTACCAAAAACAGAATGATTTTTTGGGGGGCGGGCTTCCTCCCCAGCTAAGTGTTTAGGAACCCACTGGCATCAATGAACCTGCTAGTGTTGTAGTGAGAAGATGTATTTGGCTTCAGTGATTTTTGTTTCTTTGTTTTTGTGGAGTCTTTCAATGCATTTGCCCATTTCATGATGATTTATGAATATACCTGCCCATACCATGCTGAGTGTTCAGCAGTCTTTGATCAAAATGACATGACTTCTGTGCCCCACCCTCTCTATTCACTTGATCTTACCCCCAGTGGCTTTTTTGTTGTTGTTTCCCTGGATAAAAAACTCCTCAAAGCAGAATTTTTGCTGACATGGAAGAGGTGAACGAAAAAACTGCAGAAGCACTAATCCGTATCAAAAGAGATGAGTTCAAAAAAGATTTTGAGCATTGGAAAAAGCATCTCAAAATAAAAAAACTAAAGAAAAAAGTGTCTAGATAGGTATATTGCATCAAATGGAGAGTACTTTGAAGGTGACTGGAGTTTAAACACGTAAGAATAAACACTTTTTAATAAATTCTGTATTGGGGGCTCCTCCTCATAAATGACTTTGGCTTGAAAGTATTCAGTTATTGTCAGAGGGTTTGTGTGACTGCATTTTGGGGTTTCGTGAGGTTGGGTGTATTTTTGTGGGGAATGAGGATGTGTGTATATATTTAAGTGTTTATTTGATGGTGGTTGGAGTGT
>CAUYQG010093479.1:0-25540 GCA_963574415.1 Tarsius wallacei
GGCCACCGCAGCCTTGACCTGCTGGACTCCGGCAATCCTTCCACCTCAGCCTTCCAAGTAACTGGAACTACAGGCGCGCGTTACCACGCCCAGCTAATTTTTTATTTATTGGAGAGAAGAGGGTTCGTCAAGTTGCCCAGGTGGGTCTCGAACCCACGGGCTCAGGCAATCCACTCACCTCAGCCTCCCAAAGCGCTGGGATTATAGGCTGAGCCACTGAGCCCAGCCAGAGAAGGGCATTTTTAATTGTCACAATGACTGGGAGGTGCTACTGGCATTTATGAGCTGGAATCAGGGACATTAAAAACCCTACAATGCACAGGATAGTTCTACACAATAAAGAATTGTGTTGCTCATGCCTGTAATCCCAGCACTTTGGGAGGATGAGGCAAGAAAATCACTTGAGGCCAGGAGGTCAAGACCAGCCTGAGCAACATAGCAAGGTGAGAGAGAGAGAGAAAGAGAAAAAGAAAGAAAAAAGAAAAGAAAAATAGAATTGTCCTGCCAGCATGATCCCCTCAACATTCCCTTAAATGTTAACAAATCCCTTTCTTCCCTACCTGGGTTCTATCAGTTATCTCTCTAGAAGTAATCAAGTCTCAGTCTCCCAAAGTTCCCACTGTGTGTCATACAAATTGGACCGCCTCAGTGTGCAGTGTCAGTGCCTTCCATCTCCAAGTGGTTCCTGCGGCTCTACCAAGAGAGGAAGGACAGCTCTGAGTGTCCACTGGCTCCCCCAAAGAAAGGGGTCAGCTCTGATCCTGTGCCTGGATCAGCAAAGAAAAATGGTACGAAGGGCTTCCAAGCTGGGCTGTTGTTAATTCTCCCCTGGAGTACCTGATATCAAACACCTCTCATCACTGAAAGGATTAATGTTCTTCCCAGTTCCATCCTTCTACCCCTAATAATCCCTTCCTATTCCAGCTCTGATTTACAAAACAAACTTCCTATATGAACTTGACAAAGAGGTCCAAATGCTTCTCCATTAAAACAATAGCAATGGTGGTGGAAGAGGTGGATCCTCAGCTTGCCTTGTACTCATTATCATCATCATCATCATCATCATTAATTATTACTGTTATTAATCATACACGGCCTTGCACAGAGGTGCACACTGGTGGGAGTTCTGTCACTGGAGGATCCTGACTGCGTGGGTGATTGTTGGAAAGAGATGGGTCAAGGTTGGAATCCCATTAACAAACACCCTCGGGCAAACTAACTTCCTGATTTGCTTACTGTTCAGCCTAATGCTTGATTAAAAGTGCTCAAGAAAAATCCTCTCAAGGGGAGGAAGGTTGCCAGGGGCACAGGAAGGGCTCATTTTCATTATGTAACTTGGGGGGATTGGCAGGAAAGGGGGTGATGACTACATCCTGCAGAAAGCAACGGTCCAGATGGCTCCCAAGAGCCAGTCTGGAAAAATTGCTCCTTGGCAGCCTCATTTCCCAGTGTGACTTTCCAAACGTCCAAACCAAAGCAGCATTTGTGGGAGGCTCAGAGCAGGACCCCTTAGAGCCTGAGTTCTTTTCCACTTTTCCTACACTGGATGTTCCTATATATTAAACAGTGGATGGATGTACGTTGTTCACAAAACAAGATAGTCAGTGAGGGTCCTTTCAGGACAGAGGTGGCCACTCAAATAAGGTAATGGAGCAGAGACAAAGGTGTAGGAGGGTTAGAGAAGGTGGAAGAACCTCAGGGCTGGCGACATCAGGGAGCAGTTACACCCCTGGGACCTGAACAAGTGTGGGAAGAAATGATGGTTAGCATCCTGGAAGTGAGCTGTGGCCATAGGTCAGAGGCATTGACAGAGGCTGTGGCCAAACCATATCCTGGCAGGATAAGAACCTAAGAGACAGACACCTGTGTCTCAATCTTGTCTTGCTAGCCAAAGACAAAGAACATAGGAACTCTTTGATGCCAGCCTCCTGGTCGCAGAGCAGGAGGCATAGATCAGATGACTTTTATAAACCACCCCAAAATGTAGTGCCTGAAGACAAGTAACCATTGACTGAGCCCTTGCTTTTGCAGATTATCAATTTAGCCGTTAAAAATAGGCTCAGTTGGGTTGTTGCTCTGGGCTCAGTTGCTCTGGGCTGATCTTTGCTGGTCTCAACAGGGCTTACTCATGTGTTTGCAGTCAGTCAAGGGGTTAGCTAGGACCAGCTAGTTTAGATTGACTTTGTCAGAGATGGTGAGAAAGATGAGGGCCTCTTCTGACATGTATTCAGGGTGCTAGCTTGGGCTTGTTTACAAAGTAGTCAGTTCCAAGAGCAGTGAGCAGGCAAGGCCCATAGTGCAAGCACTTTCTAGGCCTCTGCCTAGATCTCATTTGCTTCTGTCCATTTGGATGAAACAAGTCACATGGCCATCACCAACTAAATCAAGGGTTAGAAAAATAGATCCTACCTCTTGAGGGAAAGGGAAAAATATGTGGCTATTTTTTGCGATCTATAGTCTGCTTCAGTCACAGTTGTTCACATTCCTCTCACAAGCAAAGTATGCTCTGCCATATCCCAGGACCTCTAAACCTGGATCCCTTGAATCTTGGTTTATTCCTATAGCTAGTTTTTGTTGAATGACAAACCACCCCAATATTAAGAAGATTAAAACCACCATTTTTTTAAGCTCACAATTCTGTAGGTTGGCAATTTGGACACGGCTCAGCTGGGCGGTTCTGCCAGTCTAGGCCAGGCCCGGTAGACCTCAGCTGTGACTCACTCATGCGTCTGTGGTGAGCTGGGCAGCCTCCGTGCTCCCTCACATGGCTTCTTCTCCTTCAGCACGCTCATTCACATGATTTCAGGAGCAGCAAGAGAAGACAAACCTTAACGTACAGTCACTTTTCAAGCCTCTGCTTATGCACAATTGCTGACATCCCAATGGTAAAGCAAGGTACATGGCTGAGCTCAGAATCAGAGCAGGAGAGCAGTGAAAGTTATACTGCAAGGGTGCACGAATACAGAAAGTGAACAATTGATGGTGGTTTTTAATCAGTCTACCGCAGTATCTAGACTAGATCTGAGGAGACAGACAGGAAAAAAGGGCAGCTCACAGGTCTAAATTCCATAACATGGTATTCAAGTCTTTTCAGAATGGGCTCCACCTGTCTCCCTGGTATCAGCTCTATTTATATCCTAACCACACCCATGCACCTGCCAAACTGGCCTCTCCACTGTCTCATGTATCCGTCCTGGCATTTTCAGGTTCCTGTTCACTGTCCTCTGGATTATTTCCCATTCCTACTCGACCAAATTCTCTATATCATTCTTGATTTAATTCAAAGCCACCCTGTCCCAGGCATCTTTTCTGATGTTCCCATCTCCATCCCCTTCCCCCAGTGGACACACAACCCATATCACTACCACCATCACCAAGCTGGATTCTGGCCTATAATTTCTAGAGCCTACTCTGTGCCTCTCTTCAGATACTTGGTGTAGTGTGCTTATTTTCAGAGGGATGTTCTCTCATTTCTTCGACTGTGAGCCCCCAGAGTGCTGGGTCCTTGTGTGACCCACCATTTATCCCTCCTCTGCCCTCGGGCCAGCACATACCAAAAGACTTTTTTGACACTGAGGAGATCAGTACTGGACCAGCCAAAGACTGAAGAAACAGACAATGCAACAGAGCCAAGAAAAAACCTCAGAGAGGACCCAGGCGGGAACTTCACACCTCCAAAAAGCAGCTGACAGGAAGTTGCAGAGAAGAACTCAGAAGAGCAGGAGCTGAGAGATTGGACAAGGGGCAGGGCTTGCCCGAGACAACCTGGAACCAGAAGTCAAAGTCATGAGGAGACTGACCTCCACTCCATCTAAGGAAGAGCTTTCTAAGAGAACACTCCAGATTTGGAATAGGCTGGCATGAAAAGGGAGGAGCCATCCCCCAACTGGCATGCATAAGTGTCCCAGTTGGCTTCTGAGAGTGTTTTTTTGGGAGCCCTACTCTATTTGCATTTAAGGTTTGCACATTAATAATTCCTTCATTAGACTCATGCTGGAGTGTACATTCACGGGCTCATGAATAAAGGGGTTTAATGAGCCGAAAGGTCTCCCTGTGAGTCAAGCCTCTGCTGAGCCTGGTAGCAGGACCATTCCCTCCGAGCTGTCTGGGCACTGGCACATTGTGTACCACGGGCATACTGGCTTTGGTTAGATTGAGAGTGGAAGGTGTGGGAGGGGGAAATAGATGACAGGGGTTGAGTGTCAGTCTGAAGGAATTCTAAAATATTAGGGAGAGTCATTCCAGTGAATGTCCTAAGACACACACACACACACACACACACACACACACACACACCTCTGAACACACCTGAGCACTGGGACATCCCCTATTCTGTCAGAAACCAGGCTCAGCCCTGCAGTGCTTCTCACAAGGGTGGGTGGAGGGTGTAACTGAGACAGCCCTGCCCTAACACTGATACTTTTTGATCTGTCCGACTCCCTTCTGTTCCAAGTGGTGGAATAGTGCCCCGGAGAGGGGATATGGCCTCCCTAAATGCCAGAATGGGCCAGGACTGGGACCAGTCTCCTGCTCCAGGACCTGAGTGCCAGGCGTGAAAGAATGGAAAGGGAACTCATGCAGGTGGAAGGTGATGATCTTGGGGCAAGCAGTGAGCAGAGGACCCTCCTCAGGAGCTGGGCCTAGAGTGAGTCTTCTCACCCCTCCCAGTAGCATCCCTGGAAATAAACCTCCCCAGCTCCCAACTCCCTTCTCAGTGGACCAAAACCCTGCACATCCTCCAAGGCTCATCTCAGATGCCAGCTTCTCCTTTCATTCTCCTATCGCACACCCTACACTAACCAGGTATGAAAGGCTGAGTTGACAACGGGGCAGTATGGTGCTGGCTCTTGTTCTTGTGGTTTGATTTCTTTCCTTCCTGCTTTACACCAGGTAGTGTCTGTGATTTGTTCACTCATAGTAGACCTTTGATCCCATCAACATTAGAAATTAGAAAATACCCCTTGAAAAGTATTGTTGGCTCTGTTGCCTGAATATATTCTTGTTGCAAAAATAAAAATGTAAATGATGATGTTATTTGAAGTACTGCATGGTTATTACTGTCTTATAATATAATCTAAGTCTTATTTGCATAAAGAGATTATATCTATGATCCTATAAAAGTAAAAATAAATATCTAAATCCAAATTGCTCTCTCAAAGTTACCTGGAACAATGATACTTGCATACGCTGAAGCATCTACTCTTGCTCAGAAAAGAGAGGACAAAACGCAGATTAAAGAAAAACAGGGAGAAAAAGAAGCTGACCCAAATCTGCAGAAGGTTGGAAACGGCTGCATGTAAGTCATGAGGTGTTTTCTATGAACGCTGAAGTGACCCAAGGAGTAAGGCAATCTTATTCTGTTCCTGAAAAACAACTACTGAGTGTTACAGAGAGCTGAGGGAAAGAGCTCTCTTATTTGCAATTCTACAGAGAAAAAGAGGAATGAGGAGCCAATAGCTGTGGATAATAGTTAAAAAACCGGCGCTTCTACCAAATCACAAAAGAAATTAGAGACAGCGTGTGGATGTGCTAGCAGACAGCTCTGTGCCTCACCCATAGCTGTCGTGCTTCCCCTGCTTTGAGACCCATCATCCACAGCACGTTGCTGCCTGAGGAGTATGGCTCTCCCTGACTACTGGCTTTTTCTGAAGGTCAGGTCCAGCAGAGAGGAACTCCAGAAAGCTAACTCAGCCTCTAAAATGAAAAAGAATCTGTGATCACCAGAGCCAACCAACAGGAAGAGAGGCAGCAAAGCCTGGTTGAGCACAAGACTGGGAGGTTATGCAGACAGTTCTTGAATGAAGGGGGATGCTGGACCCTTTAATTGGTCAAAAAGTTCCAACTCCAAGAGCCTACGTGTAAGAACTCCACTCAGCTTCCCACATCACCATGCCCAGTTCCAGGCAGGCTGCCTGCTGTCCTTACCTTCTAGATGGAGGAGATCACTTCCCCCTTGGGGTCACCACAGGACTTGACTCACATCTCTGTGGCCTTTTTTACTTGCTGCACTTACCTACCCTGACACTGCTATTGCCTACACAACCATCTCAGTGCAGGGCACTGGGGCAGAAACTCTGCTGTCTTCATCTTAGGAGACCCAGCTCCCAACCCAGTGCCTGTCGCAAATTATTAGTAATATCAATAAGTGTCATGAGATGAGTTGCCTCCAAGTCTTGCTGCAGTCTCCTTCCTCCCAGTGCCCCTTGGGCCCTCCTCAAACCCTGGACCATTGACCTCCTGCCCCTTCTGTCTCCAGGGCCATTAGCTCTTCTGTTGGTCCCCATCTGCAGAGCCCACCGACAGATGAGTTTGCCCTGCACTTAAAGGGGACAGTTAGAGACACAGATATCTTTTAAGATGAGGAGTGGGTATCTGGATACCTGAAGGAAACAAAATCTACCCAAACCAAACTTAACTTCCTACTTACCTACCCACAAAGGGAGATGAAATATTTTTGCCCAAGAATTATAATAGAGACACATCGACCCCCTTTCCTTCACTCAAAAGCCCCACCTACCCCTCAACACACATCTCAAAGACCAAGTCCTCCATGAAGCGTTCCTAATCCCCAGCCAGGTATGACTCTGTCTTGTGAGATCCCCATACGGTGCCTTTCTATGACACTCACAATTTACTATCTTATTAATAACCAGACTGTAGGTCCTGGAGGGCAGGGGCTGGGTCTGACTCATCTCAGTCCCACCTCACCCCAGCCCCACACTCAGCCCCTGCACTTGACTAAGACAGGAGGAGGTAAGCTGAGTAAATCGAGTTGCACAGGATAAAAGGAAGTATAGCCAAGAGCATAAATTGGCTTGGATTTCGGTTTAATTCCCCATAAAGTCAAATCCTGAGTCTGAGGAAGCCATTGTCTATCTGGCCTGGACCTGCCCCTCCAGGCTCTTGGCATGGCTCCAATTGATTCTTCCCATGCTCTCGTAGCCCTACCACAATGTTCCTGGGCTCATCACCCCACTCTCAAGGAGGCTTCTTCTAGTGTTTGTGAATGCAGAGTTGGGCAAGACCCAAGAGTGCAGAGACAAAAGGCAACTTTCATTCAAGGCTGGTATCCCTTCTTGCAGCATGCCTGCCAAGTAGTAACCTTCTAGCCTTGGCTGGTACAAAGCCACTGATAGGGAGCTAACGCCACTGTCTTGGACAGCTGAGCCTGGAGGATACTTTCCTTAGATTCTCATTCACCCTCTGAGCCCAGTTCCACCTCTTTGGGCTGCACAGAACAAATCCTCTCTCTTCCCCAGGGCAGTCCTTCAGATGTCTGGGACAGCGCTCTTGTCCTCTCGAGCCTTCTTTCTCTAGGCTTGACATCTTATGTTCTTACACAGCTTTTCAATTTGTTCCAACAAGGCTATTGTTTTTAAGTGCTCTTGAAAAAACATTCTCTGCAAGGTGAAATAGAAATGAGTAGTCATGTTGGTACTGACCCTACGCCTCGCTGCATCTCAGCAAGAATAAATACTGTCACGTCTCTCCAGTGGTGCAGAAATAATTGGCATGAGTCGCATTCACACACACACACACACACACACACACACACACACACATACACACGCTCAAATCATGCAAATAAAGGGAATATAGAGCGGCCACTGCACTCCAGTCTGAGTGACACAGTGAGATTCCAACTCAAAAGAAAAAAATCACTAGAATTGTTCCTTTTTTTCTTTCTTCCTTTCTTTCTACTACTTGTCTTCCTACCTTCCCTCCTTCCCTCTGCCTTCCTTTTTCCCTCGCCTTATTCCAAAAGGTATTTGAGATAACAAATGTCTCAGTGTTTTTGTTGTCCTGTACTTTATTTAGTAGCATTGAACTGCTCATTGCTTCAGGTAGGTGGGCCAGTATTTGGAGTCCAAAATCTTTTTTATTGTAAAGAATTTAGGTCAATGCTGAACCTTCAGTAATGAAATCTAACCTGTAATCAAATTAAATATCACAGCATTAGATTAATTTCAGCCCCACACATCTTCTGCTATTGGAGTCTATTAATTTCAAAAATTGGTACAAAAGCCTTCCTGAAAGTGAATTTATACAGGCATATCACATAGAGAATATTTCCTTAATCATCTTTTTAATAAAAAGACTGAGCAAGGCCAGGCACAGTGACTCAAGTCTGTAATCCCAGCACTTTGGGAGGCCGAGGTGAGGGGATTGTCTGAGCCCACAGGTTCGAGAACAGTCTGGGCAACTTGGCGAGACCTCATCTCTACAATAAATCAAAAAGTTAGCCGGGCTTAGTTGCCCCTGCCTGTAGTTCTGGCTACTTGGAAGGCTGAGGCAGAAGGATCACCTGAGCCCAGCAGGTCGATGCTGGGGTGGCCATGAACATTCCACTGCACTCCAGCCTTGTCGCCAGAGTGTGACTCCAACTCAAAAAAAAAAAAAAAAAAGTTAAGGTCTAGAGTTTTTATTACAACATCTTAAACCCAACCAGCAATAATTTTTGAAAGGACAATAAGGAACTGATATTAACATCTTTATTTTTGTTTGCTTCTAAGCCTGAGGGGCATGTAGGAGATGAGAACATACACTCAGGTCGTACCAACCTAGAAGACTTTCTAGTTTTGGAAAGAGCATTTCTTCCTCTCCTTCCTCAACATCATAACACCGGAACACACTCCAGCCTCATCTTATACTCTTTGACGTCACTAAAACAGGAAGTCAGTTTTACTACCTGATTAGGACTTGAGTTAAGCATAATTCATTCAGACAGCTTACTTCACATGTCAAAACTATAAATCCAAGCCTCTAAGAGTCTGAGGAAAAGGTGGGAAATGAGAGGGTCAGAGAAAAAAAATTCACGGGGCAACATATTCACTTCCTCCCATGTTCTTTCCTGAGAAGTCAGAAAGCACCATCCAGCCTGGAAGAGCCTCCTCTCCTCTAACGTGGGGCTTAGAAACAGGTCTATCTGCAAGTGGGACAGCAGCTCTGGCCCTGAACATTAAAGCAGTGGCAGAGTGTGAGACATTCCATTCCACCTCTTCTTTCAGAGTTCCATTAAGTTCCCTTAAAAATATCTGGCGTAATTGGGAGGCCAAGTCATGAGCATCGTCTGACCCTAGGAGTTTGAGACCAGCCCAGGTAGCATAAAGAAACTCCATCCCTACAATCAATAAAAATAAGACCAGGTGCGGTGGCTCATGCCTGTAATTCCAAGCACTCTGAGAGGTCAAGGAGGGAGGATCGCTTGAGCACAGGAGTTCAAGACCAGCCTGAGTAGCATAGCAAGACCTCGTCTTTACAAAAAAATAAAAGAATTAGCTGGGTGTGGTGGCATGAGCCTATAGTCCCAGCTACTCAGGAAGCTGAGGCAGAAGGACTGCCTGAGCTTGAGTTCAAGGCTGCGGTGGGTTGTGGGTGTGCCACTGCGCTCCAGCCTGAGTGACAGAGTGAGACCCTGATTCAAAATAATAATAATAAAATATCTATCTTGAAATGATATCCCACAGGGCCTATAAAAATGGTGAGCTGCCCTGGGCCCCACCCTCCTAAGGTGAACCCTGTTTAGAAGGCAGCCCCTAAAAAGCTTTGCCCTACCATTCACTGAGCCATTCCCTCAGCTCAACCAACATGAATTCTTGAGCTAGTTCCTGTTCCAGGCCCTGGGGAATCCAGAAATCAATAATAATGATACTAATCCATTAGTTACTGCAGTAGGGCCTCAGTTACAAGAGGCAATGCCTGTTCAGAGGGTCTATATGCCCTCATGGGCAAAAAACGATCCTGCTTAATATTGCTGGCATGGTTAATGATCTGGGCACGTGATCTCCCCAAAACTTTTTAAAGTGATTCATGGCATACAAGGCATTTATGTGCTAGACAGTTTTCTTATCTGGTTAAGGTGATTCTTTTTTTTTTTTCAATAGGTTGCATACCACTAGGGCTTGGGTTCCTTGATAGGGTTTAGGGTCAGAAGGACCAAGGGATCTTTGCCAAGATTTGTCCTACCCCTAGGTGTTGATTTCCCTTGAGAATTTTGAGGTGTTCCTGTTTTCCTGGTCAAACCTCCATTTTTAGAGTGACTGTTTTAACTCACTGATTTGTCAGAACAATGGTAGAAGGCAAGTACTTTTATCACCCTGTTTTGGGGGGGGGTGTTGAGTCGGAGTCTCACTCGGGCACCCAGACTGGAGTGCAGGGGCACGTTCACTGCCACCCCAGCATCGATCTGCTGGGCTCCGGCAATCCTTCCACCTCAGCCTTCCAAATAGCTGGAACTACAGGCATGCGCTACCACGCCCGACTAATTTTTTATTTACTGTAGAGACAAAGTCTCGCCAAGTTGCCCAGGCTGGTCTCGAACCCATGGGCTCAGGCAATCCACTCGCCTTGGCCTCCCAAAGTACTGGGATTACAGGCTGAGCTACTGAGCCTGGCCACCCTGTTTTAAGGATAAGAGAAGGGAGATACTGAGAGGGAAGGAGGACAGGATCCAACTCGAGCAATCTGGTGTCAGAGGTCATATTCCTAACCATTATATCTAGGTCTTCTCCATGAGACACTGAGCTGCCCTGCGAAAGGCAGAGCCAAGCAGCTTCTAGAGTGCTCTTTCCAAGTGTCGGAACCATGCTCAAATGCCAGCACCTTGGCTTTCTTCCTTACAGGGACCCTGAAAATGTGCATCTGACCACCTGGCCAGGCAGAATCGTGCACTCTGGTGCTGCTTTAACAGCAGAATATTGCAGCTTGGAATGGTACAAAAGCCCAGAGACAAGGAATTGTGGAGCCTTATATTAGGCCACACCGGAAATGTCACACCCAGACCCACACCCATCCTACCAGAGCTGCTGGAAAGTGAGCAGATCTGGCATAAATCATATTGTCCACTTCCCCATCTACCCCATCCATTACCAGGCCCCACTTTCAGTCTGTGGGGTCTCTTGGTTCACATTTTCCATATGACAGGATTCTTAGGATTCTTAGAACCTTAGCTGAGAAAAGCCATGCCTATCCAGAGGGTCTATACCATTCTCATTGGCAAAAGAATAGTCCTACTTGATGTTGCTGGCATTGTTAATTGGATGGCATGTGGCCTTTCTCAAAACTTCTTAAAGAGCGTCACAGTATACAGGGCATATTTCTATTTATTTTCTTTTAAAAATTTTTTTATTTTAAAGATGTAGGGTACAATTCAGGGTTAGGTATACAAATGTTCATTATGAAAGTGCCTTTGTTGATGAGGTATACCCTCCCTCCCCTGGTAGTTTCCCACTACTGCCAATCCCACCCTCCCCCTGGCAGTTTCCCACTACTGCCAATCACTTTCTTATAGTATTATGATCATTGTTCAAGGTCCGCTTATGAGTGAGAACATGTGGTACTCAGCTTTCTGTTTCTGGGATAGATCACTGAGTATGATAGACTCTAAATCCACCCAAATTGCTAGGAAGTTACAAGGCATGTTTTTAAAAGCTACGTCATCTGATGCTCAAGAACAACCCTGTGCACTAGCTTAGGCTATGTGATCTTTATTATGCTCATTTTATAAATGAGGAAACTGAGAGTCAGAGAAATACAATGACTTGGCCAAAAGTCAACAAGCTAGTAAATATCAGGTGAACTAAAATTCTGCCTTTCTTTCTTTAAATAGTCTTTTTTTTCTCTACACCATAATATCCCAGTGGAAATTGAAAGTCAATAACATCTATGGTTTTTAATCACTTGTGATGAATAAGCCAGACAAGAAAGTTCTGTGACTGCCACTGGATTCAAATCCTGGAGCAACTCCCAGTGTGTCAGTGTGTTTGGTCTGTATTTATGAGGAAACCACACCAGACTGGCCAAGGAAGCTGAGAAAGGCATGCTGTGTGTATCACTAAGATCCAGTGCATTCCCTTTTGGGATTGCCATGATGGCCTGTATTTCCATAAGCTCTGCAGCACTGAAGGGGAGGAGCATAGACTTGTGGATAGAACTAGGGACCATGGGACTCTGAGTCATGAGGTCTGAGTTCAAGTCCATCCTCTACCACTTACTAATGTGATCTTGGCAAGTCATGTACCCTCTCTGGGACTCATCTTCCTCATCTGTAAAATAAAGATTAAAAACCCTGTGTCCCATCTGACTAATACTCTGTGACTTGAAAGTCTTCCTACCAACTTCACTCTGAAAACATTGTCACCAGACCAAAAATACAATGAATAACTGGTCTCCTTTTTAGGAGGCCACCCCACTGAGTCATGTGAGAAAGGGGGGTACAGGACCACCTTTGTGAGGTAAGACAAGGATTGGCTTGGCCCTCTGGTTGACCCTCGTGCCATTGCGGCTCTGTCAGTTGTAATGAGGTCATTGCTGGAACTGGCAGCACCCACAGCCTTGGAATTCAAGCAAAGCACATGAGACTTCCCACAAAATCTGCTGAAGTCTTGGGTGCCTCAGGGGTGGCGGGGGTGAAGGGGACAGGGAGGGTACCAGAGACTGCTACCCAGCTGAAGTCAACCTTCTCCCCTGTCAGCCTCCCTGAGATGCTTCAGTTACAGCTAGACTTGCTGGAAACTCTTGACCCTGAACATTCACCATAATACTATAGGAAAGGGATACTGCCGGGGTAGGGGTGGGGGTGATGCAACATCAATAAAGGTACCTGATCTTAAATCAGGCAAAGTGGGAACCAAAGGAGGCCCAAACTTTACTTGTGCGATAACCACTTGTATACCTAATCCTGAATTGTACCCCACATCTTTAAAATTAAAAAAAAAAAAAAAGAAAAGGTTTGAAACTCTGGTCTGAATATCTAGCCCACCGTGTGTGATCAAAAGAGGCAGAATTTTCCTGATGGGGGTGATAGACTTGAGATGTATTTTGGAAGAAAGAATAAGTTGAATCGAATACAGCTGGTGAGGTGACTACAAAACTTCTAGGACACCTGCTTGGAGTTGGAGATGTCCATTAGACATCCCAAGTGGAGTTGCCCAGAAGACAGAAGGTTGCATAAGTCTGATGTGCGGGAGGCCTGAAGTGGAGTTACTGGCTTGAGAATCATTAACCTACATAGGTCAGTGGTTCTCGGGCTCTGAAGCAATTCAAAGTCACCTACAGAGGATTATAAAAAGAAAGATGCCTGTCCCAGACCAACTGAATCAGAACCACCAGGAGTGATTTTGACACACACCAGCAGGAATTCTCTGAAAGCAGAGGAGACTCTGAGATCTCCCAGAAAAAGGAGAAGGCGTGAGTTCAAAATGCAGTCACAAACCCAAAAGCATCTTGCTCCTGAGCGCCAAAACCTGTCAATAAAGGATGTGTTTAGATAAAAGCTCATGGGCTGGCATACTCTGGCACATGGAATACATCCATCACTCGTCTTCAGGCAGCGTAAGGGTCCTCTGCTAATATTCGGAGCCTTAACTGTAGCCATTAAGCTTCCCAAATATCAGGCATCATTAGAGAGCTCAGAAGCTGCACATGGGCCTGACCACAAAACAGCCAGAGGGAGCACCGAAGGGCCCTAGGTGGCAACCCCAGCCCTCCCTGGAAACAGCTGTGTGAAGCAAGCTTTTTTCTCCTGGAAATAATCCCTTTTCCCTGCAGCTGGACTAAATGAAATTAACATTTCTGAAACAGGGCCAGGGAACAGAGCGTTCCCTGTGAGACTGCAAGCTGTCTCTTCTAGAAAAGGAGGAGGAAAGGTGAGTAAAACATTTTTTGTTTATTAACAAGCTTCTTTGGATCACACACAATGGGCTAGATATCTATACTGGGGTTTCAAGCTTTTTCTTTTAAATGTCATTATTTTGCTCCCCTTGTGAAACCCATCTTCTGGATAATATTTCCCACTTGAGCATCTCAATTAATAACTTGTTTGCCTGACCAGGCTCCGTGGCTCAGCCTATAATCCCAGCACTTTGGGAGGCCGAGGTAAGTGGATTACCTGAGCCCACAGGTTCAAGACCAACCTGGGCAACTTGACGAGACCTTGTCTGTACAATAAACAAAATATTAGCCAAGCGTGGTATTGCATGCCTGTAGTTCCGGCAACTTGGAAGGCTGAGACGGAAGGATCGCTGGAGTCCAGCAGGTTGACACCAGGGAGGCTATGAGTATGCCACTGCACTCCAGCCTGGGCAACAGAGTGAGACTCCAACTCAAAAACTAAAATAAAATAAATAAAATAACTTTTTTGCTCAGTACTACTAAATCAATGGCATGAAAATATGTAAACTCCTGGCCAGCCTTGCCTAACACACAGTGGGTATTCCAGACACGTTTGCAGCAGTGAATTCAGCCCAATGTCACCATACTGAACAGATCTATTTTGCACCAAGAGGGAAGCAGAAGTTAACCCTAAAGAATGTGCTTATTACAGTTAAGAGTTTTTGGAAGTAGTTCAAGGATTTGCTTGTAGTAACATGGAACACTAGAAATCCTAGTAACTAGTGAGAAGCACTTATATGTACTTTGTACCCCAAAACTGAACACTGAGAATGGATAAACTCCTCTTTCCCAAGGCAAGTTGGGAAACATCCAGGAAGACATCTCAGTAGAAAGAAGGGAATGCCTATTTGGTGTGTGTCTTACAGGAGCCTTAACTAGGCTTCTAGACCAGAGATAAGCTGGTCAAAGGACATATTCTAGAGCCTGTGTAGTGACATCTGGCTGTGGTAAGTCAGGTTAACCTTTCAGCCACGCAACCCCTAAGTGTAGTCCATAGGCCACACGCATAGAATCATCTGGAGAACATGTTTAAATGCTGATGCCTAGGCCCCACCCCAGACTACTGAAATCTACAGTAGATTTTAGTACAGTAGATTTAAGTACTACAGAATCTTGGAGCATACTACAAAAATTCATAATCTGAATTTTTTTTTTTTTTTTTAGTTGGAGTCTCACTCTATCGCCCAGACTGGAGTGCAGTGGCTCCAGTGATCCTTCCGCCTCAGCCTTCCAAGTAGCCAGAACTACAGGTGTGCGTTACCATGCACAGCAAATATTTTGATTTATTGTAGAGATGAGATCTGACCATGTTGCCCAGGCTGGTTTCAAACCCAGGGGCTCAGGCAATCCTCTTGCCTTGGACCCCAAAGTGCCGGGATTACAGGGTTGAGGTACCACGCCTGGCCAATCTGAATTTTAATAGGTTTTTCCAGTGATTTTGATGCATCTCACCCTTGAGAGCCACTGTCAATTATGCTGGAAGGGTTGGTTTGTGAATGAAAACAGTAAGTCAATCCTCAGGAAACTGCTGAGTCACCACCCACAGCCCCTTTCTTGTACTATGTCCTGCCTTGGTGTTGGCCACATGCCCTCTCCCATCCTCCCAAAGCTCAGGAAGGTGGCAGAGGGGGCAGAACCAGGAAGCACGCAACCCTTCTGCAATCTAGCCATCTACCCTTGAAGGTCTTCTTCCCCACAACATCTGCTCCTTATCCATACTTCAGCCAGATAGACCATATGAAGCATCCAAATGTAGGGATAACTGTACCTTCCCCACCTCTTGCCAGGGACACCCTCCCACCTTTCACTACATGGTGACACCTTATCCTTTGAGGTACCAATGACATAGCCACTACCCCACACAGGGGTCAGGAGAATGTACACCACTCTTGCTGTGGTCTCCTTATGACCATATCTTGTGCTGTGGGTCCCCTTGGGACCATACCTTGTGCTGTGGTCACTCTTGCTGTGGTCACCTTGTGGCCTGCCCTGCCAGCTTCCATACGAACTCCAGGGACAGCTTGGACCTTCTGGCTAAGCTCTTCTAACACAGAGCCACCAGGCCTGCAATCCTCTCTTGGAGAGCTGCCGAGGTTCCAGGAAGTGGTAGATAGAATGAGCGGGAAGAGGGAGTGAAAGCAACCGGAAATACCAATGAAATTCCTGATATTCTTTCTGCTCCTTGTGGCACTGCAACCCCCAGGCTAACTAGACTAGAAAATAGTTGTTCAGTGGATTTGGAAAGGAGTGTCCAACCTGCCTCTGATCTTCCTCCCCTTCTCACCCTGTCTCCCAGTTGATGCCACTCAGTTCTTATCTATGAGCTCAAGGACCAAGCCCTACTTTTAAAAGCCCTAAGCCAAGTCTAGGCACCAGGCAACCTTTCTGCGGGTGCCACATGTGTCTAACACTTTGTCTGCTTTAGCCAGGGGAAAAGGGGGTCAGGAAGCCCAGGGTCCCCATCTGCCTACTGGTGGGTGCTGTCTGTCCCACAAACATATACAGCTCAGACTACCTAACAATTCGCCCTGCCCCATCCTTGGTTAGTCTTGCTTCATCACTCCAAGGGGCAGGCACGCTGATGGCAGGAAACTTGTCACTGAAGCCAGGAGCCTGGTCCCTTGCTGGCCCCTCCATGCCCAAGTAGAAACAGTCTCTTCGCCTCTCTGGTCTCAGCCTCCTCATATGTAAATACAGTCTAAGTTTATACCTAGCTCAAGGGCTGTTGTGAGAATTAATCTGATAATGGAAGTTGGAACAAATGCTTAGAAGACTGTAAAACAGGCTAGGTTTATTAAAAGTCTTCTTTCACTCCTTTTAAAATTTATGAGTTCCATAAGATTACAATAGAGTAAAAAACTCCCATTGCCTGGTATTATTTTACCACACTTTTTATCATTATTTTGGAGTATACTCCTTGTACTTATGTTTTTTTTAAGTTAACTATTAGACAGCCTCAGGCAGGTCCTTCCGGAGGTATTCCAGAAGAAGGCATTGTTATCATAGAGATGACAGCTCCATGCGTGTTACTGCCCCTGAAGACCTTCCAGTGGGACAAGATATGGAGGTGAAACCATGATACTGATGATCCTGGACCTGTGTAGGCCTAGGCTAATACGTGTATTTTTGTCTTAGTTTTGAACAAAAAAGTTTAGAAAGTTAAAAAAAAATAGAAAAAAGCAAGAATAAAGTTATAAAGAAAGAAAATAGTTTTGTACGGTTTTACAATATGTTTGTGTTTTAAGCAAAATGTTAGTACAAAGGATTCAGAAAGTTAAACATTTGTGAAGTAAAAATGTTACAGTAAGCTAAGGTTAATTTATTATTGAAGAAAGAAAAATGTTAAAATACATCTAGTGTAGCCTAAACGAACAGTGTTGATAAAGTCTACAGGAGTATAAGGAATGTTCTAGGCCTTAACATTCACTCACCACTCACTGACTCACCCAGAGCAACTCCTAGTCCTGCAAGCTCCACTTACAGTAAGTGCCCCATAGAGGTGTACCATTTTTTATCTTTTATACTGTATTTTTACTGTACCTTTTCTGTGTTTAGATACACAAATACCACCGTGTTACTATTGCCTGCAGCATTCAGTACAGTAACATTCTGTACAGGTTTGTAGTCTAGGCGCCATAGGCTATACCATCTAGCCAGGTATGTATTAAGCTAGACCATCTGGGTTTATGTAAGTAAACTCTATGATGTTCACACAAGGAAATTGCCTAACAATGTATTTGTCAGACCATATTACCTTTTTTTTGGACTCAAGGTCTCACCCTGTTGCCCAGGCTAGAATGCAATGGCACAATCATGGCTCACCGCTGCCTTGAATTCCCGGGCTCAGGCGATCCTTCTGCCTCAGCTTCCTGAGTAACTGGGACTACAGGTGCATGCCACTGTACCTGGCTTATTTTTCTTGATTTTTGTAGAGAAGTCTCACTATGTTGCCCAAGCTGGTTTCAAACTCCTGG
This sequence comes from Tarsius wallacei, assembly GCA_963574415.1. Taxonomy (NCBI): domain Eukaryota; kingdom Metazoa; phylum Chordata; class Mammalia; order Primates; family Tarsiidae; genus Tarsius; species Tarsius wallacei. The sequence continues at coordinate 17,646 of CAUYQG010093479.1, forward strand.
GTTCAAGCTTTAGCCTCCTAAAATGCTATGGGATTACAGGCATGAGCCTCCACACCCAGTCATATTCTATTGTTAAACAACACATGGGTGTATATACACTGCAAAAATTTTAGAAACAGAAAAGAATAAATAAAATATTATTGATAAACACCACCTAAATAACCCTGGACATTTTTGGTTTATCTCCTTTTTTAACTTTTTTTTTTTTTTTTTAGACAGCTGACAACATATTCTATTTGTGATTTTGAATGCTGTTTGGGGTTTTGCTTTTTTTCTTTTTAACTCAACATAGCATAAGCATTTCCCCATGTAATCAAAAGTCTTTTTAGATATGATATGTAATGACCACATGATGTAGGCAATGAGTATTTTTGAGCATAAGGTTTTTTGGATAACAGGATAATTTCCCAGAAGTCAAATCATGGGGTTAAATGATACAAGTATTTTAAGGCTTTTGATGCATATAGTGTTAACTGTTGTTACCCCCAGTCTCCCAGAATTGAAAACTGAAGCTCAGAGACTGACGTACTTTATCCTAGGTCACACAGTGAATACAGAGCAAAGCCCGGACAAAACACAAGGCAAGATATTCCGTGTTCTGTGGTCTATGCTCACCAGCACAGCCGAGAGAGGTGCGTCTTTCCTGTAGAGCGTCTAATATTGTGCACTGATGAGGACAAACAGCCCCATGGGGGGATCGAATCTGGAACAAAGGCTGGTGAGTGGAAAGAACGGTCTGGGATTCAGGACACCTGGGTTCTAGTGGTGGCTCTTCTGCTAACTCTGTCACCCTGAGCAAGTCCCGTTGGCTTCAATTCCAGCCCTACAAGAGGAGGGGCCTGGTCTAACACACCACCCCTCTATCTAGACACATACATCACTCCCAAACCAAAAACAGAAACATTTTGTTTTTAGTTTTGCACAAAAAGAGCAAAGATAATCCATTTGCTCCAGTCCGAGATAGTAACTGTTTGCTCTGTTGACCATAAAACTGATCCAGCTGGATTCCAAAGCTAGCAGGTTGGGGTTAATGAGACAGCCAGCTCCAGAAAACATGCCGCAAGCCGGAATCTGCCAGAGAGCAGCAGGAGAATGCAGTCCTTTCAAGATCAGGGCAGATGGTCTCAGCACCAGGCTCCGCTGTCGGCACTGTAAAGAGATCTCCCTGTTCGTCCCAGCCTTGGGGACAAACACAGGGCCTCAGTACCAGCAGTCCCGGGTGCCAGTCTACTGCCTGTTCTTCTATATGGGCACAAGGGTGCTGACAGGCAGCTGTCTAGAATTGTCTGTCCGGTGTCCTCAGGACACAAACCTACTGCTCTTGGTTATTTTTCCAAGCGACCAGGAACTTGAGAAGCCACATCAGCAGGCGTGAAACTGGGACCAACCAAACAAGGTGAGTGGGGGCAGTTGTTTGCCAAATGCCCCAGAGCTTACTTGTTAGCCTGGTTGATGCAGAAGTGAGGGCCTGTGTTCTGGGTGTAGGGTCAAGGTCCCAGGGTTTTGGGAAGCCAGGCATTTCTATGCATCTGCATCTCTGTCTGACTTCCAGATACAGCATGAATGGATGGAAGGTTTACATGCACCACATTTTTGAGCCTGGAGAATTGTTTGCCCCTCTGGTGGAAGAACTATCTCACTTATCTCTCAGAAAAAGAAATTAGTTCAGGGAAGAAACCCGGGAGGAGATGGGAAGGTCTGTGTGCAAAAGTGCATATGGTGTGTCAGGAAGCCAAGTCATTGATGGGGAACAGTCACAACACATGCCATTTTAGTAAATAAAAGTACATATATGCAAGAGAACACACTTTTTGCAAGAATATGCTCAAACAAAAAGATAAATACACGAAAATGATGGTCTATGGGTAAAGAAAAAGAATGGGATTGGGGCTGGGGGTAGTCACCTTTGGTATATAACAAAAAGGGACCTTGCAGGGTTAATATTGTAAATGTGCCTGACAAGAATGTCATTAACTCCCCAAACTTGAGGACCAAAATGTTTTAAAGGAAAGAAAAAGTGGCAAAAGCCAACCAAACCCAGGAGATGTCATTAAGAATGGCTTTTCCTTTATTATAAAGCTTCAATAATCAAAACAGCCTGGTATTGGTACTAGAACAGGCATATAGAACAATGGAACAAGATAGAGATTCCAGAAGCAAAACCTCAATTTCTCAACCAACTCATCTTCAACAGAGCCTCCACCACCAACCACTGAGGAGAGAAGAAACTATTCAGTAAATGGTGCTGGGAAAACTGGCTGATCACAGGCAGAAGATTAAAACAAGACCCCTATCTGTCACCATACACAAAAATCAACTCTAAATGAATCAAAGGCCTAAACATAAAACTTCAAACCATAAGAACCTTAGAAAATGCAGGAGACACCCTTATGGAAATTGGAACTGGCAACCAATTCCTGATCAAAACCCCAAGTGCCCATGCCATAAGAGATAAGACAGACAAGGGACCTCATCAAACTGACAAGCTTCTGCAAAGCCAAAGAAACCATCAAGAGAGAGGGGAGACAGCTCACAGACTGGGACAAAATATTTGCCAACTGTATGTCTGACAAAGGCCTAACATCTAGGATCTACAAGAAACTCAAATGTGCCAAAAAGAAAAAAACAAACAGCCCCATTATAAAGTGGGCAAAAGATATGAATAGACGGTTCTGGGGGAAGGACATGCAAGCAGCCAGCAGATACGTGAAAAGATGCTCAGTCTCACTAGTCATCAAAGAAATGCAAATTAAAACTACACTGAGATACCACCTAACTCCAGTCAGGATGACTATCGTCAATGACTCAAAAAATAACAGATGCTGAAGTGGAATCAGCGAGAAAGGAACACTTCTACGCTGTTGGTGGAAGTGTGAACTAGTGCAGCCTCTGTGGAAAACAGTGTGGCAATTCCTAAAAGATCTAAAAATTGACCTTCCATACGACCCTGCAATTCCCCTACTGGGAAAATACCCGGAAGAACTCAAAGCACTCTATAAAAAAGATACCTGCACACGTATGCTTATCACAGCATTGTTCAGAGTAGCAAGAACATGGAACCAACCGTGCTGCTCATCAAAAGAGGACTGGATAGAAAAAATGTGGTACATATACATGATGGAATATTACGCAGCCATAAAGAAGGACAAAATCATGAACTTCACAGCAACCTGGATGGACTTAGAGTTTATAATACTCAGTGATCTTTTACAGAAACAAAGAACTGAATATCACATGTTCTCACTCAGAAGCAGACCTTGAACAATTATTGTAATACTATAAGAAAAGGATTGGCAGTAGCAGGAAACTGCCGGGAAGCAAGATTGACAGTAGTGGGAACCTGCCTGGGGGGGGGGGCACACCTCATCAACAAGGGTACCTCTATACTGAACACTTGTATACTTATCCCTGAATTGTACCCCACATCTTTAAAATAAAAAAATTAAAAAAAAAAATTTAGAATTTTAGAAATTCAATTAATATTTCTGGCAATCATAATTTTAAAGATTTATGGAAATGAACAAAGACATTAATGAAGAATTTGCCCTGATGCCTTTCTGAAATTTCCAATTTTAGAAATATAAAACAAGGAGAAGGAAAAAAGAGCTCATGGTGGAATTAAAATAATTCTGTTATTTATTAGCACATTTTCTGAAATGAATACTTTTTATAACAATACAAAATTCGACTTATAATCAAAATATACCTATCTAGGACACAATCTAAAAGGGACTCACAGTTTTATAACAATTAATAATTTTTTCAAATCATCAAGGATATAGTGAAATTAGGTGCTTACAGTGCTTTAAGTACCTGTTAAAAAAATTTTTTTAATGGAAACTCAGAAATCCCAATTTTTGCATGTGAGAATTACAAACAAAATAGGTGACATGTGATTTAGTGCTTAAATATGTAAGTATCAGTAGTATAATGCAAGCCACATAAGTAATTTTTATTTTTCTACTATCCATATTTTTAAAAAGTGAAAAGAAACAGAGTTAATTTTAGTGATATGTTTTATTTAATCCAATATATCCAAAATATTACCATTTAAGCATGCAATCAATATAAAAATGATTAATATTTTACATTCTTTTGAAACTAACTCTGGGAAATTCAGTGTGTATTTTATACTAGTAGCACATCTCAGTTCAAACCAGTCAAATTTTTTTCAAAAATATTACAACTGTGGGGTACATGTGAGAATTTGTTACATAAGTGTATTGCATGAAGGCACAGTTTGGGCTTCTGATGAGCCTTCTCCCCTCACCCTGCAGTAGTGGGCGTGGTTCCCAGTGGGTGGTCTTATATCCCCCATCCTTCCTGCCTGCCTCCTTCAGCAGTGTCCAGGGTCTATTGTTCCTGCCTTTGTGACCGTTTGTGCCCAATGTTCAATGCCCACTTAGAAGTGAGAACTTTTGGTATCCAATTAATTGCTTCTGTGATAATTTACTTTGAATAGTGGTCTCCAGCTGCATCCATGTTGCTGCAAAGGACATAATTTTGTTATTTACAGCTGTGTAGTATTCCATTGTTTATACGAACCACCTTTTCTCTAGTCGACCTTCAATAGGGATCTGGGATTGGCTATTTATTTATTGCTTTTGTCAATAGTGCTGCAATAAATATACAAGTGCAGGTGTCTTTTTGATAAAGTGATTTGTGTTCCTTTGGGTATATTCCTAGACATGGGATTGCTGGGTTGAATGATAGCTCTATTTTTAGTTCTAGGAGAAATCTCTGAATTGCTTTCCATAAAGGTTGAACTAGCTTACATTCCTACCAACAGTATAGAAGTATTCCCTTTTCTCAGCAGCTTTGCCAACACCTGTTTTTATTGTTTTATTTTTTAATGATAGCCTTCCTGACTGATGTAACATGGTATCTTATTGTAGTATTCATTTACATTTCTCTGATAATTAGTGAAACTGAGCACTTTTTTTTTTTTTTTTCTTTCTTTCTTTTTTTGGCTGCTTGTATGTCTTCCTTTGAGAAGTGCTTGTTCATGTCCTTTGCCCACTTTTTAATCGGGTTATTTTATTTTCCTGTCAATTCATTTGTGTTCCTTATAGATCTTGGTTGTTAGGCCTTGGTCAGGTGCACAGTTCACAAATATTTTTTCCCATTCTGGGAGTTGTCTGTGTACTCTCTCAATGGTTTCTTTTGCTGTACAGAAGTTTTATAGCTTGATGAATTTGTCAGTTTTAGAATTTGCTACATTTGCTTTTGAGAACTTGGCCATGAATTAACTCCCTGTGCCAATGTTAATGAAGATGCTGCTTAGGTTTTCTTCTAATACTCTTATAGTTTGAGGTTCCACATTCAAGCCCTTAATCCATTTTTAGTTAATTTTTCTATAGTGACAGGCAGGGGTCCAGTTTCGTTCCTCTACATGTCAGACTATCCACATTTCAAGTAATCAACAGACACATGTGGCCAGTGGCTACCATTCTGCACAGAGCAGGTATAAATAATGGTGAGGGTTTCTCACATAAAAATGATACAAAGGCAATGTATGGCTTAGAAATAGTTTCATTATCTTTGAAATATGTTTTTGTTGATAATAGTAACAACTCAAGTTTGCTAAGCTTGTTATTCTCCTAAGTATTTCATAGGACAATGATCTTTTGCAGAATTCGCCTTCACTATGATTATTTTCTTAGTCTCCAGGGGTGTCTTGCCTATGGTCACAACCAATCCTTTCACCAAACTTGGTCGAGAAGCCACTTGAAAGGAAGCATCATCACTGCCAGAAGATGTGTTTTCCAGTACATGCTAAATTTGCAGCATAAGGATGAGAAAGGGAAGCACCATTCATTCACAATTCATTGTGCCAGCTCCACAGTGTGTGCTCCCCCAAGATGTAGACAATGTCCCTCTCCAAACTTTGTCTTTGCTCATGAAAACAGCACTTTCAACTTCTACCCAAAGCACATCTCCCCAAGAGGCTCTGATTTAATCTGAGATCAGGGAAGAGACTACAAATTGCCTTCCATTGCATTTGTCTCTAGCACCTAGGCTCCCACATGTAAAACTTCCTCAGACTTCCTGCAGCCCAAAACAAAAGTCCTCATACCAGTCAAACCAAGGAAATGAGTCTCTTCTTAGACTTGTCCTACCAGTTTCCATAAGCTGTCTAGTCATGCCTGAGTATCAGCAGTAAGGTCAATTCAGTTTGAAACTGAGATTGCTGCCGTGGAAGGATTGACATGCAAGTTAAGATAACTCAAATGCAGAGATATATGGAAATAAACCTTACTTTATGTAGTAGATATTTTCTTGAAACTTTCCTATACATTGATAATGTGTACATTCACCCCAGTTCAAATGAATTATAGAATGGTAAGTGTTGGATGTGCCTGGGAGAGCATCTGATAATCTAACTTCTCTCATTTTCCACATCAGCAGAGTGGCCTGGCCAGTATGAGCTTGCTAACTTGAGATGCATATGGTGTCCAGCTTCTGGTTTAGGGGGATTTTCATTACATCCGTTGCCTAGCGGAGTTTGCTATCTTAAAGACTCATCCAGCGAATAATCAAAAGAAAGGTGGGTATAGGGGGCTCTTTAGTGTGTCATTTAATGGCAGGGGGGAGACAAAACAAAATCCAGAGATCTAAGTCCCTGTCATATATGGGCTGCCCTTGGCATTTTATACATGGCACAAAGCAGAGGAACTTGTCTGTATTGTTTGTCTTATTCCAGATGTGGTTGAGTACTAACAACAAAGTCATTGGTTGTTTTATATGTATAGTTCTAGGATGGAATATGAAACCGGGACCCTCCTGGAATTTTTTAAAGATTTTTTTAAGATTGAAAAATATTCTTAAAATACGTGCTACATTCTTCTCTCAGCTATTCATTTTCTTTTTTTTTCTAATTTTATTTTAAAGATGTGGGGTACAATTCAGGATTAGGTATACAGTGATCATTGTACAGATAAAGTTTGGGTCTCTCTTTGGAATGTTCAGTTGTTTATTTATCACTTACGGTGTTAGAAGCACTAAGATAAACTCCAGGTATCCAGACTGGAAAGGACATTTTCCCTGAGGCTTGTGCAGGAACATAAAATAAGAACAGACATGATTTCAGTGCTGTCTATGATAAAGGTGCAGGAAAGAGATATCTAATCCAGAGAAAGCTCCCTGGCAGTAGTGAGGTCTAAGTCAAGGCATTACGTATGAGTTGGAATTAGCTAAAAAAGGGGGAGGAGGTGGAAGGGGATGGTAAAGGAGTGGAAGATAAAGAACATCAAGGTGAAGAATCAGAAGGAAAAGTGCCTCAGATGACCCAGAAGTGAGAGAACACGTGTTCAAAAAACTAAACAGTTGCAGGGGGAAGTGCTAAGAGAAGAGGCAGGTAAGATACACATGAGCCAGATGAGGAAAAGCCTTGAAGAATATTAACGATCTAGACTTCATTGTGAGGGGAATAGAGAATACTGAAGGGCTTTTGAATAGCTTATGACAAAGCCTAATTTGCATTTCACAGAGATCGCTGAATGAATCAGAGGAAGAAGAGAGATCCATTAATTAGCAGTTGCAGCCATTCCAATAATAAAACATAAGTATCTGATCTAGGATGATGGTAACAGAGACTGGTAAGAGCAGCAAAGGTCAGATTTAACAAGCAAAAGAGGAAGAATTGAAGGATTTGGTGACCAACTGAAGGTCAAGGCAGGGACCCATATCACACAGAATAAACAAAACACAGTGGCAAGAATTAAGCATGTGTCTCATTCACTCTTTTTTTTTAAATATAATATTTTTTATTGTGATATTGAGGGGTACAGTTAAGGGTTAGGTACACAAATATGTCTCGTTCAGGCACCCTTGTTGATAAGGAGTGTCCCCCCATCCCCAGACAGGTATTTACTGCCATTAATCCCTTCCCTTAT
>CAUYQG010093480.1:0-13424 GCA_963574415.1 Tarsius wallacei
AAATAAATTGTGGGTTTCGCAGGGGTCCCCCTCATATAGAAAAGCATGTAAAAATAAACTCATCGCAGTCCTTTCACCTCAGTCTTCCAAAATACTGAGATTATAGGTGCGAACCCCAGCACCCGACTGTATTTGTTCTTACATGTTTAAACTTCAGTCATCTTCAAAGTACTCTCCATGTGATGCAACACACAAATTGAGATGCTTTTTCCATTGCTGAAAAATAGTTTTTGACCTGTCAATTTGGATACCTTCTAGTGCTTCTGCAGTTTTTTTGTTTCACTTATTCCATATCACCTTTTCTATGAGGATTTTTTCCCTTTGAGGATTTTTTTTTTCATTTGGGGAAACAGAAAAAGTCCCTTGGGATGAGATTGGATAAATAGGGAGACTAGGACACAGGGTCATGCCATTTTTGGGGGTCAAAAACTGCTGAACTCTCAGCGTGGTGTGGGCAGGTTGTTTGTGTAAATCACCCACCATGAAATGGGCAAATGTATTGAGAGAACCGCCCCAAAATATTCAATGAAGCCAAACCCAGCCTCTCACAATGGTGCGAGCTGGTGCACTGATGCAGATGAGGTCTTAGAACACTTGCCTAGTGGGGGAAGTCTGTGCCACAAGGTGCCTGTCCTCTAAAAGATAATTAGTTTTGGGGGGAGAAAAGGCCTCCTTCATATGTTCTGACATTCTTTCAATGAATAGAAATTACTGTTATAATCAAAAGACACACTAGTGTTTCTAAATGGTGTATTACAAATTTCTAAAGAGTCATTTATGTTGAAATTAGCCTGGATTAGCCTGGTGCTACCTTTCTTCAATGCTGTGGACATTGTTAGATTGATAGATCTGTGATAACTGTCTCTACAGTTATTGTAACCTGAGCTCAAACATGTGAGCACAAGCGTTTTTAAGTATACCTTTCCTACTAAAAGCAATTAATATGGGAAAAATGTCTACAGTTCATTTGTTGCCTCAAGAGTGTATTTTGGTTTCTTTTTTTTTTTTTTTTTGAGTTGGAGTCTCACTCTGTCACCCAGGCTGGAGTGCAGTGGCCGCTCCCAGCAACCTCAGCCTCGACCCGCTGGGCTCCGGCGATCCTTCTGCTCAGCCTTCCAAGTAGCTGAAACTACAGGCGCGCACTACCACACCTGGCTAATTTTTTGATTTATTGTAGAGATGAGGTCTTGCCAAGTTGCCCAGGTGGGTCTCGAACCCGCGGGCTCAGACATTCCACTCACCTCAGCCTCCCAAGGCGTGGGATTACAGGCTGAGCCACCGAGCCTGGCTTGCCTTAGACTTTTTTTTTTATTTTTTTCTGAGAGACAGTGTCACCCTGCGGCCCAGGATGGAGTACCGTGATACGATCATGGCTCACCATAGCCTCAAACTCCTGGGCTCAAGCAAGCCTCCTGTCTCAAACTCTCAAGTAGCTAGGACTACAGGCATGCACCACCACAGCTGGCTAGTTTTGTTATTTTTGTAGAGAAGAGATCTTGCAGTGTTGCCCAGGCTGGTCTCGAACTTTGGCCTCAAGTGATCTCTCCCACCTCGGCCTTATGGTACTAGGATTACCAATGTGAGCCACCGCCCCTAGCCTTGGACTTTTTAAAGAAGCAGTCAGTTCAGTTGGTATGGCTGGATCTTGCTAAAATAAGCTAGTAGTTTATTTTGAGGAGACACCATGAAAAACTTCTTAGTAGACCCCAATTCTATAAAGTCTTCCCCTTTCCAAAGTGGAAAAATTGCATTTAAGAAGTTTTCCTTGGTGTTGCTTCATTGCTAATTTATGCTTTGAGTTGCTATTGGCAAACATTCTCATAGGTAGTGAAGCATAAGAAAATGAAGAAAAGGCCTTCATACTCTGAAATCTTAATAGCTTTAAGAACCTTGTTTCTTGCCATCTCTATTTTATTACATTTTATTCCTCTTACAGGTGTGTTTTAATACAAGTAATATGATCGGTTAATTCAAGCTTATGCTGGAACATTGCAAACTTTATAACAGCAGGTGTGCTTTCTGATGGCTTGATGGTTATGTAATCTGTACATTATTTTGTATATGCAAACCCCAAGAGTTGGTGACACAATTTGCTGGGAGAATAATTTAATCCTTTTTAAATGTGTTTTTTGATGCAGAAGAGGACGAGTCAGCGTTAAAAAGGAGCGAACTTGTTAACTGGTACTTGAAGGAAATCGAATCAGAAATAGACTCTGAAGAGGAACTTATAAATAAAAAACGAATCATAGAGAAAGTCATTCATCGACTCATACGCTATGTATGTATAGAACTATGCTTTGGTGTTAGAGAGGGAGTTTGTTTTTTATCTGTATAGGTTCGTTAGTGGGACTGTGTGTGTGTGTGTCTGTGTGTATGTGTGTGTTGGAGTCTCATTCTGTCACCCAGGTTGGAGTGCAGTGGCACGCTCACCGCCACTGCAGCCTCGACCTGCTGGGTTTAGGCAATCCTTCCACCTCCGCATTCCAAGTAGGTGGAACTACAGGCATGCGCTACCATGCCTGGCTTATTTTTTTAATTTACTGTAGAGACAAGGTCTTGCCAAGTTGCCCAGGGTAATCTCAAATCCCTGAACTCAGTCAGTCCTCTTACCTCCCCCTCCCCTTCCCAAAGTATTGGGATTACAGGCGTGAGCCATCGTGCCCCACTCATTAGTGAAATTTTTTATGTTTCCTTATTTTGAATCATTGAAGTGTAGTCAGATGAGTTGTAAAATAGGAAAACTGACAGAAGTAAATGACTTACTTTCCCTACTGAAACAAGCAGAACTTAGGTTGAATCTGGGAAGGTGGCTATGGGTTCTTACTGTCTGGATGTTTTTAACCTTTTCTACTCCCATCGGCCATATGCATGCACCCTTGGTCATATAGTAGATCTTCAAGCATCCTGGCTACTGTCAACTGTTTTCTGTTGCATATTCCTCATATCTTAGTTCCTACCCAGCATAATAGCCACTCTTTTTTCTCTTCTCATGATCACTCCCTTCTGAAGCACCAACACTTTTCTTATACTACCAGCTTTTTGCCTCTGTTTGACTTGCTTGGCAAAACGCTAGCCTTGGTTAAATATAATTCTTTTTTTTGTACCCTTATCCAAGCAGTTAAAAGTATCTGGAGAAATGCATACAACCATGTGCCCAGTCTTCTTTAAATTGATGACCACAAATCTCAAGTGGACAGTACTGAACTTTTGCCTTATCTGCCTCATGATAGCACTGCCCAATATTTACTTTTCCCTGGTCAGTTTTCTCCTCCACTCTTTTTTTTTTTTTTTTTTTTTTTTTTTAGAGTTGGAGTGTCAATCTGTCACCCAGACTGGAGTGCAGTGGCGCGCTCCCGGCCACCGCAGCCTCAACCTGCTGGGCTCCGGCAATCCTTCCGCCTCAACCTTCCAAGTAGCTGGAACTACAGGCACGCGCTACCATGCCCGGCTAATTTTTTTAAAATTTATTGTAGAGATGAGGTCTCACCAAGTTGCCCAGGCAGGTCTCAAACCCGCGGGCTCGGGCAATCCACTCACCTCAGCCTCCCAAAGCGCAGGATTACAGGCTGAGCGACCGAGCCCGACTTCTCCCTCACTCTTACAGGACATTGTGTACCTTCTGTCCACTTCTATTAACTTACCATTCTCAGTACTCAGCCTGTCAGCAGTACTTGTCACAGTTGTTCACTCCTAGAAGTACTGTCTGCACTTGCCTTTGGAATCACCATGTCCTCCTGGGTCTTCTGTCTCACTGATTATTCCCTGACAGTTTATTCCCTCTTAGCCCCTTTCCTGAATCTTTCTCTTTTTACTCTACTCTGAGATCATTTACATTTATTACCTAAATGATTTCATTTGGTTTTATGAATTTACCCATCTGCTGATGACTTCTAAATCTGTATTGCCAGCTCTCATCTCCAGATATATATAACCAGTTGCCTACTGATGAACTAACAGACATCCTTAATGTGTTCAGAAACAGTTGTTTTCTCCCCACTTATTGAAGTGCTATGGGCCAAACACCTTAGAATCATCTTTAATTCCTTAATTCCACTTTCCCTCATACTCCTCTTCAGCAGCAAGTTCTGTGAGCATGGCTTTCGGTGTGTGTATATTTTTTTGTTCTCTTTTTACCACCTTCACCCACCCACCCAAGCCACCATGCCTGGGCTTTTGCAGGAGCCTGGTAACTGTCCATTTTTGTATTGGCTCCCTGCTCAGTAGCCAGACAGTTCTTTTTAAAGCATCATTTTTTTTGGTTTTTTTTTTTGAGTTGGAGTCTCACTCTGTTGCCCAGTGCAGTGGCATGCTCACGGCCACCACCGCCTCAACCTGCTGGGCTCAGGTGATCCTTCTGCCTCAGCCTTCCAAGTAACTAGAATTACAGGCACGTGCCACCATGACTGGCTAATTTTTTTTTTTTTTTTAATTGTAGAGATGAGGTCTCTCTAAGTTGCCCGGGCTGGTCTCAAACCCGTGAGCTCTGAATTCTCTCACCTTGGCCTCCCAAAGTGCTGGGATTATAGGCGTGGGCCACCATGTCTGGCCAACATCATTTATTTTACTGCCTACCTTCCAGTGCTTCTGTCATATTATAATAAATTCTAGCCTCTTTGCCATGGCCTGCAGAACCCTACACAGTCTAGCCCCATCTATCATATTCACCTCATTTTGTAGCACTCTTCCTTGCCTATTCCACCCCAGTGACACTGGTCTTGTTCCCTTGACACCAGACATGAGGGCCTTTGCACTCACTCTTTGTCTCTTTCCCCAGATACCCTCCTATTTTCTGGTGTCTGCTCAAATGTTGCCTCTTCAGAGAAGCCTCTCTTGCCTAGCCTGTCAAAATAGCAGCCCTCTGCTCTTGCTGTCACCCTGTTTTCTTTCTTCATAGTGCTTATCATTGTCTGGCAGTATATTCTTTATCTCTCTCAGAATGTAAGCTCCATGAGGGCAGAGACTTCACTTTGTCTACCACTGTGTCCCTAGGACCTACAATGGTACCTAGCACATAGCAGAATCAGATATATGTTGGATGATTGAACTTTTCTATCAAGTGGCACAGACTTAACCATCATGCCAATTTACTCCATAGTACTCACGATGTAAATATTACAGATGTCATGTATCAGGGTTGTGTCATCTCCAAGACTTTACCTGTAAGGATAGATCAGTGTATGATTGTGGGGGTAGGAGGGCATGGAGTTAAAACAGCTACTCAGATCAAGATCCAGAATTGTTTTCTAGCAGTGGACAGGTCAGCCTCTGTTTTCTCTTGGCATCAGCGCAGTGTAAAATAAAATTAACAAGGCAAGGAATCCATATTAGGACTTCGGAACACACTGTGAAACTAATCTAAGCTTGAATTTCCTTTTTAAACTTGGCTCACCACCTGAACTAACTTGCTACAGAAAACCAGAGCGCTTGTACTGTGCTGATGAGATGTGCTTCCTTTGAAAGTGTGTTAGCATATAGAGTGTCCAGTCTATCTACAGGTGTACATTTGAAAGGGCAATAGAAAAAGTGTCCAGTCTCCCCTAGTGGCATCAGCGCTTATACTATGGAACTTTGCCAGACTTCTTAGAAATAAAGCACTGTTTCCTGAATTCCTTTCTGTGGGCTTGGCTACAGGAGCCCTTCTCATTTTTAGACATTTTTGACTGACTGACACTATGGGCTTGAAGTCTGTAACCAAGATTTTAAGGCAGATAACACGTTGTACTTTTTTTTTATTAGCTGAGAGTGAAAAATGTTCCAGATGAATTATTTGTAGATTCTTTTAACTCAACTATGAATGAGTCATATATGGAAAAGTTCAGTGGCCAGTAATAAAAAACTGACAAGAAATATTACATATTAAACAGACTTTTAAATATGAAAGAATTTTGTAGAATTCAAATTTAAGCATAACTTCCTGTCTTATTTTGAAGTTATATTTATAAGCATTTGATGTAATGTGCCAGGAAACCTTGTTTGGCTGGGAGGCAGAGGCAAGAGGATTGCTTGAGCCCAAGGGTTTGAGACCAGCCTGGCAAGACCTCATCTCTACAATAAAATAAAATTAGTTGGGCATGGTGATATGTGTCTGTAGTCCTAGTTTGGAGGTTGAAGCAGAAGGATCACCTGAGCCCAGCAGGTTGAGTTTGTAGTGGCTGTGAGCATGCTACTGCACTCCAGCTTGATGATAAGAGTGAGACGCTGACTCAAAAAAATAAAATCACTGCTTATTGAGTTTGCGCATATATTTCTTTTTGCTTTTTTTTGGAAATTACAGTTTATTTAGAAAGTAAATTAGAGAAAACAGGAGATTCACCTCTCCAAGGTAGGGGAGGGGGCCAGAGCTAGGAAACATGGTGACCATAGTTCAAAGAGCCATGTGGCCAGACCAGAGTTTAGCAAAGAAATGGCCGCTCGTATATTTCTTAATTTCCAAAAGGGTTTATGGTTTGAAAAGGTCAGCATCCTAATGGGAAGGGAATTTAGCAGAACCTTTTCCTAGGATTTCTGGTGGGGAAATGAAAGAAAGTGTCAGTAGCAAACATTCAGGAGAAGGGCCAAGTCTTGTGTATCTGAACATTTTTATAATACTGCTGGAGACCTGAGGACAAATATTTGTGTTTCACAGGATCATGTTCTAATTGAGCTCACCCAAGCTGGATTGAAAGGCTCCTCAGAGGGAAGTGAGAGCTATGAAGAGGATCCCTACTTGGTGGTTAACCCCAACTACTTGCTTGAAGATTGAGATAGTCAAAGTAACTGACCAGAGCTAAGGGACTGTGGCACACATCCTGGACTGGTGCCCAGATAGAGCTCTACTCGGAAGAGAAAATTTTCTAGGAGCAGTGCTTCAGGGTTTGTTTTGAGAAATAAGAATTGATTTGATGGTCCTGTGTGTCACATTTCTGTCACATGCTTTTATACCAACACAGGCTTTAGCACTTCCTTTAGTGTGCTTCTTGCCAGTGAAGTTGGAACCAAATAATGTATGGCTTCTATAACACCTTTGTTTTCATATGTGGGAAAAGACCACTTTTATGGCATATGGTATCCTACTAAGGAAATAACTTTTATTCAATTGCCAACTGCTTCTATTCATCATAATAAAATAACTTGTTCTGAAGATGTGTATTGGACTTATTTCTGCTCTGATTATTGCTTTTGTCAACTTGTGAAGGTGAGTCTTTCCCCTTTTTGCTTAATCTGGGGTAAAGAGGTAGAAGTAAGTCATTATGGATTAGGTTTCTGTGAGGAGTCATTAGAGAATCAGTATAAAAACAAGGTTGAGATCTCACTCCCAGGTTGGAGTGCAATGGCATGCTTGTAGCTCACCTCAGCCTTGACCTCCTGGCTCAGACAATCCTCCTGCTTCAGCCTCCCAGGTAACGAACTGCAGGCACACCACCATACCTGGCTAATTTTTTAAATTTTTTTGTAGAGATGAGGTCTCTATGTTGCCCAGGCTGGTCTTAAACTCCTGGGCTCAAGCAATCCTTGGCCTCCCAAAATGTTGGGATTACAGGCATGAGCCACCACACTTGGTCTCAGTCTCTTTTCTTTTTTTTTTTTTTTTTTGAGGTAGTTTATAAAATGTATTGCACTTTTTTTTTTATTCTTTAGTAATATTTTTGCTTCTGTGTCTTAGCGACAATTTCTTGGGATTGTTTTCAAATTGCTTTTTTAAGGGACATAGGTTATTTGCTATATTACAATCTGCCCCAAAATTTTATGACCTTCCAGGAAAAATTATTACTGTTTATGATACTAACAGTTCCTGAGACTGGCAGTTCCTGAGCTTAGCTGTGATCAGTATGTTCATGATGTAGCAGTTCCTATTTTGCAGCTTTTAACAACAGATGGCATTTTGGAGCCTGCAGGGCTAGTTAGGAAAAAGTGATTCTATGTGGTGAGTTTACAAATAGTAACTTCATTCTCCCATGACTTGGAAAGGATGGGGTGAGGGGAGCTGGAAATGGTTGAGAAGTTATATAGCAGATAAGGGTCACAAATGCCTATCAATATGTCTCTAATTAATGAGAGGCCTTGACATTGGGATGGAGAAACCTCCAGGTGCAGGATCTCAGACTTCTGTGGTTGGAGGGAGAAGGGGCTCACTTCTATTGGGAAGAGCATCTTCGATGAGGAAAACGGGGTACAGAGGCCCTGAAGATAAACAACCTGACTGGGACTTGAGCTTATTAATATTTACCGAAAGGAAAGGGAAGATGCATTCATTTTTGATTTATCTGTCCTCTCCCCAGTCTTGCTGTTAATGAGAGTAGGAGCTCTGAAGAGAGGTGGTCGTTACTGCAAAACCCATTTTTGCACATCTGAGTATGTGTGCTTACGTTTCCACACCTTCACTTTACTCGTGGCACTTGTCAGGGAGGTGAAGTGGTTAATGGCTAATAGATCATATATGAGCTCTTTATGAAGAAAATTGGACAATTTTTTTTTTTGAGTTGGGGTCTCACGCAGGCCCACTGCAATCTTGCAATCTCAAACTCAGATTCAATCCCTGCACCGCAGCCTCCCGAGTAGTTGGGACTACAGGCGCGTGCTACTATGCCAGGCTGACTTTTTCATGTTTTTGTGGAGACAAGTTCTATGTTGACTAGGCTGGTCTCAAAATCCTGACCTCAGGCAGTTACCCTGCCACGGTCTCCCAAAGTGCTAAGATTACAGGCATGAACCACCATCCCCAGCCTAGATAAATGTTTAAAATGTGAATAGACATAATATGCTGGAATGTAAAGATTTGAATATAAGTTGTCAACTGATCTCTAAGGTGTTTTTAACCAAATCCCAATAGATGCCCATCAATGAAATTATTACCTAAGTTATGGCACAGCTATGCTGTGGGCTGCTCACAAAAATGTAGACCTAGATGTTCTGAAATGGAAATACCTCCAGGACACAGGAAAGAAAGTGCTGATACAGCCAAGGAGATTCTGGGGAAAGGAATGACAGGAGCGGACTTGTCCTATCTGAAAGCAAGAAGTACTATACTGGTGCAGAAATAAAAACAGATTGGCACAGGAATAGATCAGTCAGTCGTAACAGTAGAATGTCCAGAAACATCTACGTATGTTTGGGGCTTTTGTTTCTGATAAGGTGGCATAAAGTTAAAATTCAAGATGAGTTAAAAGATCTAAAGATAAAGGGGATGCAAACATACACTTAGAAGGTATAATTTCTAATGTTTCATAGCAGAGTAGGGTGTGTATATTTCAAGGTAGCTAGAAGACAGAACTAGAAATGTTCCCAGCCTACAGAAATGATAAAAATACTCAAGGCAATAGATACCCCGGTACTCTGACTTGCTCATAAGACATTCTATGTATACAAAAAATACCAGTATATAAAATGTTATGTATCAATTTTTAAAAGGAAGTTTTTTTAAAAATCTAAAGAAAGACAGTCATGGCTTTCATGAACCTTCTCCCTCTCTTCTGCTACTCCAAAGACATCTGGTCCTACTGTAAACTGGACTTAATTCTACCCTGTCAAAAACGTGTTACTAAAAAAAATACTCTTTTCTAGGAGTATTAGCCTAATACTAGTACTAGCCACCACACCCAACTAATTGTTTTTCTTTTAGAGACAGGGTTTTGCTGTGTTGCCCAAGCTGATCTTGAACTCCTGGGCTCAAGCAATCCTCCCAAAAGTGCTGGGATTACAGGCATGTGCCGCCACACCAGCCACAGGAATTGTTATTTTAAAATTATTGTGCACGTGATGATCCATTAAATTGCGAGATATGTAAAAGGTCATTAAGCAAAATATTGTCAAAGTCTAAGGCCAACGTGGATACTTAATAATTTGCCTTGATCTCTGAGCTTTGCAGTGCAGTGTGAATTCAAGCAGCTATGGATCCATTAGTAAATGAGATAAATTTAGTATAGTTCAAACAATGATTTAAGCACATTTCCCCTGATAATTCTCTTTCCCTCTGATCAACTTGCATGAAACTTTGTCAAATGTACCCCATAAATATGTACAATTATTGTGTATCAATAAAAAAAATTTCAAAACAATACTTAGTAGATTTGATATGAAATTTTTTAAAAACCAGAGTACCAGGTAATATATCTTGAAAACACCAGAAGCTTAGCCAGGCATAGTGGTGTGTGCCTGAAGTTCCAGCTACTTGGAAGGCTGAGACAGAAGGATATCCCAAGCTCAACAGGTCAAGGCTGTAGTGGCCGTGAGCGTGTCACTGCACTCCAGCCTGGGCAACAGAGTGACACTCCAACTCAAAAAAAAAAGAAAAGACAAAGAAAACACCAGAAGCTAAATTTAAAAGATCAGGAAATTTTTTCTATCATGTTTTAATATGTGATATCCAAACTCTGTCAAAAGTTTTTATATCACTAATAAGATAAAAATGGATAAAGAATATGAACATAGATCTCAGAAGAAAAACAGATGACTAATTAACATGAAAAGCTTCACTTCTAAGTAATCAGAAAAATAAAAAGCAAGGAATAATATTTTCATTCTTCAAGGTGTTAAACATGTAGTTTTATACCAGGTATTAGCAAGGCAGATCGATTTAGGTACACTTCTAACTGTAGATGGGATTTAAACTTGAAGAAGGCTATTTTGGAAGTCTGTTTGCATTTCAATTAATGCACAAATTTAAAACTAACCAAAGTTCAACATGCAAGAGATTAATTTATGGTACATCCTTACAGTGGAATGCTGTGCATCTCTTGAAAAGAGGTGGGTCCACATGTTCTGATTAGACAAAACTACAAAAACTATTAAGTGAAAAAAAAAAGGCTGAGAAACAACACATATGGCACAGTCCCAGGTGTGTTAAATTGTCATATTTTAAATATTATACACACACGTTTGCACTATCTATAAATATATAATAATAATTACTGAGTAGCATTGTTCTAAACATGCTATCAGAATGACCCAATTAGTCCCCAAATAATTTGTAAGACAAAAATGTGGAGAATTTCTTTTCTTCAGACATTTTTCAGGTTCCTCTGCTGAAATTGTATAGGAAGTTTGAGGTTTCTGTGTTATCTCTTCTGATCTTTAAATTTTAAATATTACATTGGTGAACCGTGTACTGATATCATGACCATAGATAGCCCAGTTAAATATTAAGTATCAATAATCTCTTAGCATTTTACAACTTCAGTTGTAGTTATAAAGTAAGGATTCCTCATACCTCCTAACAGTCCCTTGAAAATGGAACTGTCTTGGAATGTCGTTTTGATTGTCCTCCTAAGTTTTTCGTGCTGGGGGTCAGACTGGGAATCTGATAGAAATTTCATCTCTGCTGCTGGTCCTTTAACCCATGATTTACTGCACAACCTGAGCAGTCCACTGGGAAACCAGGGTTCTAGTTTTGTAGCAGGAAACAAGGACATTTATGTCTGTCGCCAGCCACTGCCCACTTTCCTGCCAGAGTACTTCAGCAGTCTTCATGTCAGTAATGTCACCCATTATAAGGTCTTTCTGTCATGGGCACAGCTTCTCCCAGCAGGAAGCACCAAGAATCCAGATGAGAAAACCATGCAGTGCTACCGGCGACTCCTTGAGACCCTCAAGACTGCGCGGCTACAGCCCATGGTCGTCCTGCACCACCAGACCCTCCCTGCCAGCGCCGTCCAGAGAAGCAGAGCCTTCACCGACCTCTTTGCTGACTATGCCACATTCGCCTTCCACTCCTTTGGGGACCTAGTTGAGGTCTGGTTCACCTTTAGTGACTTGGAGGAAGTGATCAAGGAGCTTCCCCACCAGGAATCGAGAGCTTCACGTCTGCAGACCCTCACTGATGCCCACAGAAAAGTCTATGAGATTTACCATGAAAGGTTTGCTTCTCAGGGTGAGTACTTGTCGACCCCGAGGGCTGAGCCCCCTTCCCCATCCCCCTTAGATGGGGTTTGGCATTTCTTCCCGCTCACCTCCAGTAGTCCTCTTGTATCTACACATTCAGAGAAGTTCATATCGTAGCGATTTCCCAGTGGAGACAGGAAGGCATAGCTTATACTGCATAATGCTCAGCACTTCCTTTAAATAATGTCTCTCTCTCTCTCTTTTTTTTTTCCTTTTTGAGTTGGAGTCTCACGCCATCACCCAGGCTGGAGTGCAGTGGCATGTTCACGGCCACCCCAGCATTGACCTTCTGGGCTCCAGGGATCCTTCTGGCTCAGCCTTCCAAGTAGCCAGAACTACAGGCACGCACTACCACGCCCGACTAATTTTTTTATTTATTGTAGAGACAAGGTCTCACAAGCTGCCTGGGCTGGTCTCAAACCCCTGGGCTCAGGCAATCCTCTCACCTTGGCCTCCCAAAGTGCTGGGATTACAGGCTTGAGCCTAAATAATGTCTCTCAAACACCCCTTGCCTAGTCTTGAGTTGTGTAACCCCTAAATGTCTTTCTGTTCTCCTTCCCATCTGCTGTCCTGCCTCCCTGACTCTTCCAAGGCCTCAGGATTACCTGTTCTCCTCCTTCAGTTCCCCTTTTCTTATGAAAAGCAGTTTAGATGTTCTAGTTGGAGACAAACGGATACAAGATGAATGATATCCTGAAAGGTAGTAAGAAGAGTGTCATTGTAATTGTTCATACACCCTCTTCATAGGTAACTTGAAGTTCTGATTCAGGAGGTCTAGACAGAACCAGGGTATTTGTGATTTCTTTTTTATTTTTTGAGTCAGAGTCTCACTCTGTCACCCAGGCTGGAGTGCAGTGGCGTAATCAGCCTCAACCTCCTGGGTTCAGGTGATCCTTCCACCTCAGCCTCCAAATAGCTGGGACTACAGGCACGTGCCCCCACACCCAGCTAATTTTTTAATTTTACTGTAGATACCAGGTCTCGCTGTTTTCTAGGCTGCTCTTGAGTTCCTGGGCTCAGGCAATCCTCTTGTCTCAGCCTCCCAAAGTACTGGGATTACAGGCATGAAGCACCATGCCCGATTAGTAACAAATTCTTTAAATGAATATTAGGTACACCAATTTTTAGAACCAATTTTGAATGATATATGCTTTCTTGTTTCTACTATATTCTGTATATATATTTGTATATATAGTATCTAATACATATGCATACTTCTATATTCTACTTTTTTAACTTAACATTTTATGAGTGTATTTTCATTTTATTAAAAACTCCTGGAGAGCATGATTTTTAATGGTCTTAAAGAGTACCATCATATGAACGAATCATAAAGGCTAAAATATTTCTCTCAGCCGGGCTCGGTGGCTCAGCCTGTAATCCCTCGCTTGGGGAGGCTGAGGTGAGTGGATTGCCTGAGCCCGCACGTTCGAGACCCGCCTGGGCAACTTGGCGAGACCTCATCTCTACAATAAATCAAAAAATTAGCCGGGCGTGGTAGCGCGTGCCTGTAGTTCCAGCTACTTAGAAGGCTGAGCGGAAGGATCGCCGGAGCTCAGCAGGTGGAG
>CAUYQG010093481.1:0-13946 GCA_963574415.1 Tarsius wallacei
ATCCCCCTTTGCAGATGACATGATTCTATGCCTCGAAAACCCAAGAGAATCTGTCAAAAACCTCCTTGCACTAATAAAGGGTTTTGGCAAAGTCTCAGGGTATAAAATAAATGTGCAAAAGTCAGTCGCATTCCTATACAACAACAATAAATAAACAGAAACCCAAATAAAAAGCACAATCCCATTCACAATAGCCACAAAAAAAAAAAGAAGTACATTGGCATTTTCCTAACCAGAGAAGTCAAAGACCTTTACAATAAAAACTATAAAACACTACTGAAAGAAATCGAAGATGACACAAACAAATGAAAAAATATTCCATGCTCATGGATTGGAAGAATCAATATTGTTAAAATGTCCTTCCTACCCAAGGCAATCTACAGATTTAATGCAATACCCATTAAATTACCAACAGCATTCTTCTCATACCTGGAAATGACAATACAGGAATTCATATGGAAACATAAACAAACACAAATCGCCAAAACAATCCTCAGCAAAAAAAAAAAGGGGGGGGGGAGGGTTATCACACTCCCAGACTTTAAACTTCATTATAAAGTTAATCAAAACAGCCTAATATTGGTATAAGAAAAGACATATAGACCAATGGAACAGGATAGAGATTTCAGAAGCAAAACCTCAATTTCTTAACCAACTCATCTTCAGCAAAGCCTCCACCACCAATCACTGGAGAGAGAAGAACCTATTCAGTAAACGGTGCTGGGAAAACTGGTTGACCACACGCAGAAGATTAAAACAAACTGCCAGGAGAGGGCGGGGGCAGGATTGGCAGTAGTAGGAAACTACCGGAGCTGGGGGGGTGGGGGAAGAGGCACCCTTCATTAACAAGGGTACCTGAATAATGAACATTTGTATACTTAACCCTGAATTGTACCCCCACATATTTAAAATAAGTAATTTTTTAAAAGCAGGCATGCAAAAAAAAGATTAAAACAAGACCCCCTACCTATCACCATACACAAAAATCAACTCTAAATGGATCAAAGACCTAAACATAAAACCTCAAACTATAAGAACCTTAGAAAATGCAGGAGACACCCTTATGGAAATTGGAACTGGCAACCAATTCCTGGTCAAAACCTCAAGTGCCCATGCCATAAGAGATAAGATAGACAAGTGGGAGACCTCATCAAACTGACAAGCTTCTGCAAAACTATCGAGAGAGCGGGGAGATAGCCCACAGACTGGGAAAAAATATTTGCCAACTGCATATCTGACAAAGGCCTAACATCTAGGATCTACAAGGAACTCAAATGTACCAAAAAGAAAAAAACAAACAGCCCCATCACAAAGTGGGCAAAAGATATGCATAGACATTTCTTAAAAGAAGACATACGAGTAGCTAACAGATACATGAAAAAATGTTCACCCTCACTAGTCATCAAAGAAATGCAAATTAAAACCACACTGAGATACCACCTAACTCCGGTCAAGGTTGACCATCATCAATAACTCAAAAAACAACAGTTGCTGGAGAGGATGTGGCAAAAAGAGAACATTTCCACACTGTTGGTGGGAGTGTAAACTAGAACAATCTCTGTGGAAAACAGTTTGGCAATTCCCAAAAGATCTAAAAATCTACCTCCCATATGAAACCACAATCCCCCTACTGGGAATATAACCAGAGGAACTCAAATCACTCTATGAAAAAGATACCTACACACACGTTTTTTGCAGCATTATTCACATTAGCAAAAACATGGAATCAACCATGCTTCCCACTGAAAGAGGACTAGATAAAATGTGTTACATTTACATGGTGGAATATTATGCGGCCATAAAGGAAAAAATTATGAGCTTCACAGCAACTTAGATGGACTTAGAGGCTATAATACTGAGTGATCTATCACAGAAACAAAGAACCAAGTATCACATGTTCTCACTTATAGGCGGAACTTGAACAACTATCAGAATACTATAAGAAAGAGATTGGCAATAGTGGGAGACTGCCAGAGGAGGGGGAGCACACCTCATCAACAAGGGTACCTGCATAATGAACATTTGTATACCCAACCCCGAACTGTATCCCACATATTTAAAACAAACAAACACACACACACACACACACACACACACACACACACACACACACACACACAGTAGTCTTGGCCTCAGGAGTGGAGCAGGGAAAAACCACTCACTATCTGGTGGGGAGTAACAACCCCTTCACTTCACTGCACACAGGGCCTTCTAGGAGTGTCTGTCTCAAGCCAATTGGCCACCACCAGGCCTCATGGCCCCTGCAGTCCATATGAAGAGGAGAAGGCTTGGGTGCAAGAAGCAGGACTGAGGTCAAACTGAAGAGAGCTGCAGTGTTAAGAACAGTGCCGGAAATCAGAAGTTGTTCTTTTTACCAGTAAGAAAGAGCTTTGATCTGTCGCAGAAATCCCTAGAAAGTGGACACGTTGACAGATAAGAACAAAAGATGAGGCCAGGTGATGCCTCAACCTTCCATTCAACTTCATTACCTTGACTCATGTATTTTATTTTAATCTCTGGAATGTGGTTGGGAGATTTCTCCAGAAGAGAAACTCTATTCAGGATAAAGACCATAGTGACCAACTGTCTTGGCTTGCCCAAGAGTGTCCTAGTTTTTGCACTGAAAGGTCACCATCCCAGAAAACCTCTCCATCTCAGATAAACCTCAATGGTTAGTCACCCTAAAGAGCTATTATAAATTGCTATTCTGTCAAAAGACTGATTCAGCATTTATGAAATTCATAGCAGATAGATATGATTTTTAGTTGGGGAAAGTGAGGTGGTGACATTTTCTCTATGTAATTTTAGTGTGCCACACATGAGAACTCAACTTTATTTCTTTAATGAAGCCAACATGTTGACTTACAAAAGATAGGAGGCAGGAAAGTAATAGCAATAATAACAATGACAGCTAACATATTGGGCACTAATTATATTGCAGGCACTGTTCTAAGTGCTTTACATAAATTAAGTAATTTAAACCTCACAACAGCTTTATTAGAACCATCCCCATTTTACAGATGAAAAAATGGAGTCACAGAGATCATACACATAATAAATGTACATGGTAGAAATTGGATTTGAACCCAAGCTGCCTAGGTCCAAAGTCAATGCTTTCAAACATTTCTTATATATAATATATCATAACTTATTTATTAAACCCCTAGTGTATGCCAATCATTGTACTGATTGTGCTTTCCATAAAGCATGTCATTTAACCCTCACAATCATCTGTCTGGTACCAGATAGGTCATTTATTCATATATTATTTGTTGAGTTTATACTTATTTAAGAATCATAATCCTGTACGTTTACAAAGAAGAAGTATGAGGGTTTGGACCAAAGCAGTAGCAGTGAAAATGGAAATGAAAGGCAGGATTCAAGAAAGATTTCTGAAGTGCAAACATCAGACCTGGTCTGACTGAACATAGAGAATGAGGAAAAAGAAATAGTTCAGGAAGACTCAGATGTTTTACCTAAGGGACTAGATGAATGGTAACCCATCAATAAAAACCAAAACCATAAGAAAGTCTACATTGGGAGGTGCTATAGACAAAATGTTTGTGTCTCCTACCCCCCAAAAATTCAAATGTTGAAATCCTAGCCCTCAATGTGATGGTATTAGAAGATGGGAACTTTGGGGACATGATTAGGTCATGAGGGCACAGACTTCCTAAATGGGATTAGATACCCTTATAAAAGACACCTGGTAGAGCTTCCTCACAGAACATCCACCCCATCCCCACCCCACCCCTATGCCATGTAAGGACACGGTAAGAAGACATCCTTCTATGAACCAGAAACCAATCCTCTCCAGACACCAAATCTGCCAGCACTTTGATCTGGGGCTTCCCAGCCTCGAGAGAGGTGAGAAATAAATTTTGATTGTATATAAGCCACCTCATCCGTGGTAATTTGTTGCAGCAGCCCAAAGAGACTGAGACAAGAAAGAAGAAAATGAATTCTTACTGAGGTGTATTAAGTTTCAGCTACTAAGGAATATACTAGTAGATACGGCTAGGAAGCTCTGGGCACATGTGTCTGGAGCTTTGTGGCAATGGTTGGGAGCCAGTAGCCTAGACTTGGTGATTAGGGTGTAAATAAGATCATCCAGAGGAGAGAATGTGATGAATGATAGAGACCTAAGGAATGTCATCATTTCAAGGAGAACAGAGAAGAGGCTGCCACGGAGGTTGGGAAGACTTGAGAAGAGGTGGAAAGAGACCCAGGGAACAAGTGGTCACTTCAGAACCAAGGGAGGAGCAAGTAAGGAGCAGTAGGGCCAGTGCTGCAGACAGGACAGAAGGAAAGAGAACAGGAAGCAGGCCATCAGGACCAGAGCCTGGTTTGGGATGGAGGGTACCAGGTCAGAACACAACCAGGCAGCAGCAAGTCTTTCCACTCCTTACCTTCATCTCCTGACATTCCCTCAGTCCAGAATAAAATTAACCCCAAAGTCCAGGGTAAGGCTAGGTCTCTCCCCTGAGGAACTGAAGACTTTGGCTGCTGAGTCTGAAAGTTAAAGGCACAGGGTGGGGGACCAGGCAGAGGCAGAGAGGCCACTGCTATTTACTCGTTCACTTCCAGGCAACCCCTCAGGCCATAAGATCAGCTCCAAGGAGCCACAGAAACAAAAAATGATGCAAAAGCAAACCATTTAAAAACATTACAAAACAAAACAACCCCCCCCCACACACACACACACAATCATTTCCTTTTATAGCAAAAGAAAAAGAAAAAATAATTCTGCCACATGAAATTTCTGTTCAGGTTTATGACTGCCTGTTTATGGCTGCCTGATCTCTGACTCAAGGCTGGAGAATGACCGAGTCTTACTAAACATCAGCAAAATACGAGTGAAGAGAGGGACAAGCTTTCCAAGGGTCTCATTTCATTTCCAAGCCCAAATAGTTCACGAATGACCTTGAAACTATGGAACATAATTTTCCCCTCAGGATGACAGAGAAGAGACAAAGTCATGAGGAGGTTCGGAATGAGAGCCATCACATTCATGTGAAGCAGCTCTGTTTTTAATACACCCTTGGGAGAACACATAGAAAGTTATGAGCTGAGCTAAGGAAAGATACACAAATGCAAATCTGACCCTCATTCAACTCTAGGCAATTGGGCTCAGAAAGAAAACATGTTACTTGAAGTCAGATGTTTGACCTTTTCATGTGAGTTGTCCATTTTTTATCTCCACACCCTCAGTGGTGTAGTCTGGGTCGCCTCTTACACTTTGAAACCAGGCTCCACAGCAAAGTCTATGTGATCACCCCAGCATGATGAGTTCTCCCCACTGGCCCACCACACTTCATTTTTCATGTAACAAAGGGATCGAGCAGAGCATTCCTAAAGGGAGATACCTGCCTAGGCCGCCCCCAAACTGCCTCTCTCAGTCTGATAAGCCCCCATCATAAATTATGCCAGGACCGGAGGCCTCAATTTCTTGCTATCAGCTTTTTGTTCTCTTGGCAAGACACCAGCTCTGTCTTCTGAGACAAACCCTTTATTTCAGAGTCCTAGAGGATTCCAGGGGCAGGTAAAGGAATAAGAGAAGCCCCCCTCATCCCAGGGGAAATTGTCCTACATGACTGTTTCCAGGCCTCAAGCTAGCATCTCATTCTGGCTGTGCTCCTTTCTGGGTCACATCAGCAAATCTACCACAGAGTGATGTGGTATTTTCCAGTTTCTGCTTCACCATCCCCCATACCCTCTTTCCAGCTGTTGTCAAAGCAACAGGCTAATTCACATGGGAGGTTCAATGAGGAGAGATGGTGAGGTGGGAGGGAAGAGAAGGGAGGAAGATATACTGAGATAAGGAAAGCACTTGGCCTGCAAACAACACATCCCTGGAACGCTGGGCTGCGTCTCCATGGCATACACTTTCACACTAGCTGCTGGGCCTAGGACTGAGCTTTGGCATTCATTGTCTTTGACCTCAAAAGTTTCTAAGGCCTGGAACACGAGAAGGAGAGAGAGGTGTGCAAGGTTCTTGGGCTGTTGGTCTCCAGGATACTAACTGGCACATTGTAGACTACGTGTCTACATGGGTCCAAAGATTCAAACTGACTGGAAAGACCTTGGCCCAGTTCTTCTTGTGTTCTGTCCTTCTAGTCAGTGACTCCATTAAGAACAGGGAAAGTGACTGCCTGAACCCTTTCGCTAAGGCATAAATGAAACTGCTGAGATCCCGAACTTACTCTCAGCTCTTTCCAATTTCAACCATTTTCTCCCAAATCAATCAATTTTCCTGGACATGTCAGCAACCTATCATGCACGATTGGTTGGATTAACCATATGGGTGAGCCAACTTGGGTGTTGGGACTGCCAAGAGAAGAACTCCAGTTGATGTGATGATTTTCATCTTATTGACAAAAGCTTAATTCAGTCAAACTGCATTTCATCTTGGGAAAGTTTCAAACCTTGGAAGAAGGACATCCCAGTGTCACCTATCTCAACTGGAAACTGGGTCCTGAGACTGTGCTGATGAATACATCTGTAGCTACTCTGAGAGAAACAGTCATTTAAATACTGCAACAGTGACCCCAAAAATTTGGAGTGGGGTTATGACGTCAAATAGCCATTTCGTTCTATCTGGACTCTTTACCCAAACATACAATTTTAGAAAATCCAGTGAAGATAGAATTTTTAAAAAATATTTGAAGTTGATTGAAAATGATTTTGAGATTTCTGTGTGACTTTCATAATAACCTTGTATCCTCTTAGACACTTGGGGTTTCTCCTTATAACACAAGCAAGGAGTCAACCTTCTGCCCCATAGGTCAAAGATGGATCATACAAAGCTAAGAAAGAGAGCTAAGTTTTTCATAACTGAAGGTGCCCTCTAAGGCAACATATATGATGTGTGCAGATAGAGATTTGACTATATCCCCAGTTCTGACCCAATCCCAGCAACTGCAGCTCATAGCTGCTCCTCAGAGAAGGCTGCATTAGGGATGTTTGTGGGGTTCTTATAAAAAGAGGAGCTAGAAAGAGAAATCTTTGCATTCTTCCATGACAACGTCATAATGGCTAACATTTCTCAAGCTTTTCCTATGTGTTAAGGCACTATTGTAAGTGTTTGTAATGTAATCTTTACAACAACTTTTTGAATGTGATACTCCCATTATCTCCATTTCACAGATGAGAAAACTGAAGCACAGAGATAGCAAGCAACTTGCCCAGAGTCACATAATTGGTAGTGCCAGGATTTTAGCAAAGGAAGTCTAACTGTAGCATTCATCCTGTAACTGCCATATCCCAGCAGTTCTTGAACCTGAGCATGAAGAATCATCTCAGGGCTCATTAAAATACAGATTGTGTGGGGGCTCATGCCCATAATCCCAGCATTTTGAGAGGACAAAGCAAGTAGATTGCCTGAGCCCAGAAGTTCAAGGCTAGTCTAGGCAGCATAGCGAAAGCTCATCTCTACAAAAAAATATTTAAAAATAGTGGGCGTTGTGGTACATGCCTATAGTCCCAGCTATTTAGGATGCTGAGGTGAAAGGATTGCCTGAGCCCAGGAAGTCAAGGCTGCCATGAGCCGTGATCGTCGTGATCATGCCACTGCACTCCAGCCTGCATGACAGAGTGAGACCCTGATTCAAAAAAAAAAAAAATTGCTGAGCCAAACTCCCAGAATCTATGATTCAGCAGCTCTGGGTGAGCACTGAGGAATTACTTTCCTGCCCCTTCCCAGGTGATGCTGACGCTGCTGGACCACACATGGAGAATCACTGGTCTATTCTGCCTCTGGAGACGACTCTTGATAGAACTCTTTCTTCTTCCCCGCACAATCCTTCACTCCAGAAACAATGCTCAATAAAGGCATTAATTATACTGAGTAACCTCATTACATCAGGCAACTAGCCAGTCCTTCAGGAGGCCTCCATACTTTCTCAAATAGCTCTGTGCCAAGACCTGTGGGGCTTCCAGGAGCAGAATGTCAGTCCTCTGGGCGGAGCCTCTCTGGGCCACTAGCTAGAATTAAAACTTGTAGGAAATTAGGAGCCAGGACTACATCTTCTTCTTTGTGCTACCTAGACGCACTCCTTTATTGATAACATATTGTTTCTAAGCAAATGAGTGTTATTTAGCAAGGGTACATCTCATCTGTGTGCTAAGGCTTCCTTTGTAGATGTCTGTAAAACTCTTATGTCTCCCCAGGTTAATTTATAAGTTCATTCATTCATCCATTAATTTCAGAGTCACTTTAGAAATATGTATGACAATAGAACATAGATGGGAAAATCAGAGCAAAGATGAAATATAAACTGAGCAATTCTGTAAGACAGAGTTAAAGTTAGTGTGCCATGAGGCAAACTCAAAGAGTGAAGTAGTGAATGCCAAGATCCAGTTTCTTAAAGCTCTCTGACACACTGAGGCCTAAAACTTGCTTCTATCATGAAAAGGCATACTGCATGGTG
Organism: Tarsius wallacei; assembly: GCA_963574415.1. Classification (NCBI taxonomy): domain Eukaryota; kingdom Metazoa; phylum Chordata; class Mammalia; order Primates; family Tarsiidae; genus Tarsius; species Tarsius wallacei. The sequence continues at coordinate 8,430 of CAUYQG010093481.1, forward strand.
TGACTTAGGGTGCTCTCCACAGCAGCCCCAAGTTAAATACAGAAACGTTTCACAGAGCATTTGTTAGAGTGGCCCTCCAAGCACACTCTAGGCTATAATATTCTGCAAACTATGGGCCCTTCAGAAACCTACATGTCCAAACTCCACCTGCACATAGCCTACTTATGTAACTAATCCTGACTTGTACCCCACATGTCTACAATAGTACACAATTTTTAAAAGGAAGAAACCTACATGTCGAAGCAAGTGCCTTGCCTGCAATAGGTTCATGGTCAATATTTGAGAAGTAAAAACACTCCTTGCAGTTTGACTCTTCACTGCCTATACTTTGAAGTACAAGTATTAGGTACCACAACTGCACTTCTTTCAAATGCTCTGTAATGCTGATACTTTTGCCACTGCCCTTCCATCCAACTTAACTTACTAACTTGAACTTAACTTTCTAACGCCTGAAGACTATCTTTAAATCCTTAGGATCCAAGCCATTGTGTAATCTCTTTTTTTTTTAAAGACCAATTTTTCTTAAGAGATGTGTCATTGAACACTCTCATCAAAAAATCCACTAATTAATGTTGGTCTGTGACATCCTCTGACATTTTTCAGTAGCATTTGTAGCATAATGAAAACCACTTGGACCAGGTGTCAGAGGCTGACATTCTAATCCTGTCCTCAATAACTTAGTGACTGTGTGGCTTAACTACCCTCAGCCTTGGTTCTCTCATTTGTTAAATGAGAGACAAGAAAACTCACCACCTAAATACTCTTATTTTTCAAGAAAAGAATTTCAAAAACACTGAGAGAACAAATGTTGATTCTTGTAATAATTCTGAATTAAAGTTACAGTAATAATCCTAACTAATGGTCACTGACTTGTTTCCCCTAGGAGTGGTGATGCATTTGGGTGGTGTCATTGGTGTGTGATCCTCCACCTATAGCCATTAGGGTAATAGGGAGGAACAGGAAGAGAGTCCCACTGGAAAGGAGAGTGGAGGAATAGGAGTTGCTCAGATCCAGAGAGTGAAATCAACAAACACATCTATACCATCCATTGCAGCATGGGCACCTGGGGACATCAGAAGCCAACGTATAAAGAAAACATGGTTGTCTCACTGACTGGTGTGCTTACTGAAGCTCTCAGCCTCAGGGTCAAGGAGTTTGTTACTAGTAGTAATTAATGTGCAAAAGTTTTTAAATGTCTTATTTACATACATGCTTTATTTATTTATATAAATTGAAGCTGAGTTGAGCTTGTCCCTGTGATAACTCCTCTCTCACTCACTTTTATTCTAATATTTTTCTTGAATTGAAAAGAAAGAAATGAGTCAGGTATGGTATAATCCCAGCACTTTGGGAGGCCAAGGCAGAAGGATCATTTGAACCCTGCAGTTTGTGGCTGCAGTGATACTATGATTGCACCACTGCACTCCAACCTGGGCAACAGAGCAAGACCTTGTCTCTAAAAAATAAAAATAAAAAAAAGAAAGGAACGAAGGAAAGAATAAATGGAGTAGCTGCTAAGCCAGTGGTCTTGGAATCACATATAACTAAGGATTATCCATGATTTATGGCATATGACATTAGGAAACATCACCAGTCACAGGGGAAATGGTTGGAAACCACCACTACTGGGGCCAAGCAAACTGAGTAGTCACATGGAAATAACACAGGAGATGACATGAAATCACTGTTGAAGGCCTGTTGTGTATTTCAGAGACTCTGGGGAGGGTGCCAAGACCCCAGGACTCTATGCTTACAATGGCATAGGACAGAATCAAGCTAATTATAGATGGTCCTGCATAGCTCTGGGCTAATGATCTATCTGTTGCTGATCATAATTCTTTCTCCCTAAAAGAGCTACAGTAATTTCATAATTTGTCCTCACTCATTTGGAGTTCTTTTTTTAAAGAGTAGTATTCAAATGTCATTGCTAGAAGAGAGAGAGGGGTATTTTAATCAATTCTGTTTTTAAATGATTCATTCATTTATTTATTATTTTATTTTATTTTTTTGAGTCATAGTCTCATTCTGTTGCCCAGGCTGGAGTGTAGTGGCACAATCATGGCTTACCACAGTCTCCAACTCTTGGGCTCAAGCAATCCTCCTGTGTCAGCCACCGGAGTACCTGGATTACAGGCACGTGCCCCACACCCAGCTAATTTTTTAATTTTGTAGAGAGACAAGATCTCGCTATATTCCCCAGGTTGGTCTTGAACTTCTGTGCTCAAGTGATCCTCCCCCCTCCACCTTCCAAAGTGCTGGGATTACAGGTGTGAGCCACCGCACCCAACCTTAATTGACACATTTAAGTTTATGTACTAATAACTTGTGGCAGCCAGCCTCCAGGATAGCTCCCAGTGGTCCCCACTTCCTGGTATTCATTCATGTCCTGTGTTGTCCTTTCCTACATTTACCAGGATTGTTTTGTATGGCAAATGAAAAAAGGCAAAAGTGATTATATCTGCCTTCCTATGTTAGGTCATCAAGACACTGCTGCTTCTGCCTTGCCCTCTTGGATAGTTTGTTCTAGGAGAAGCTGGCTGTCATGCAGTGGGAAATTCCAAGTAGCCCTATGAAGAGTTCCACTTGAAGAGGAATTGAGGCACCAATTCTCCATCCACAAGCATGCATCATTTGAAAGCAGATCCTCCTGCCCCAGTCAAGCCTTCAAATGACTGCAGCCTCAGCTAGCATCTTGGCTACAGCTTCATGAGACTTCCTGAGCCAGAACCTCTCAGCTGACCCACTTACAGAAACCATGTGAGAGAACAAATATTTGTTGTTGTCTGAGGCCATTAAGTTTTGGGGCAATTTGTTGTGTAGCAATAGAAAACAAGTATATAACTCATGTACTAATTACAAAATGCTTTTATCGTTCATTCAAACCACATACCAAATGGCATTTCTCTTCTAAAATTGAAGAAATACTTAATAAAAACATGTAACTAATTTCCCATAAGTAGTTCCAACAGCTTTCAGGTTTTTATTATGTGTATATGAGTCTGTTTCTTTGACTAATTGATATATTATTTATTTGGGATTAGAGTCTATTCTCCATTGGTAGTTCCCCAGAGATGTCATCCAAAAGTTGGTCAATTGTATGTTTGTGCATATTTTATTTGTTGTTGTTGTTGTTGTTTGCACTCACCCAGGCTGGAGAGCAGTGGCATGATCATGACTCACTGCAGCCTCAACCTCCTGGGCTCAAGCGATCCTTCTATCTCAGTCTCCTAAGTAGCTGGGACTACAAGTGCACACCACTATGCTTGACTTTTTTTTTCTTTTTTTCTTTTTTTTGGTAACGAGAAAGTCTCACTATGTTGCCCAGGCAGGTTTCAAACTCCTAGGCTCAAGCAATCCTCCTGCCTCAGCCTCCCAAAATGCTGAGATTATAGACATAAGCTACTGTACCCAGCCTGTGCATATTTTATAATGATGTCTAGGTTATTTGGGGCATCAATCAGTAAGTTATTTGTGATAATTCAGAAAATCACAGAGTCACATCAAGAAAAAGATTATCTCATCAGAGGAATTTCTTTTCCTCCCATGAATTTGGCAAAAAGTTTTTATGGTACCAGGCGAGAATGAGCAGCACAGGTGATCTCGGAGTATTTTTGCCGTTTCTAAAATAGATCAAAAGGTTTCAGAATTGTTCTTCCTATCTAGCAGATATTAGACAAAAAACCTAAAACCCAAATTATTATTTTTCACCACAGGAAAGGTGCAAACAAGAAGCATTGTCCAAAGAAAATGGCCCTGCTTGGGCCAGTGCATCATCCTGGGAGTCCAGCCCCATTTCTTAGAGCTCCATGGTGTAGTTGGATCTAAAAGAATGTCTGCCATTGTGACATCTGGGAGGCAAGAGAAAAAACATCTCTGTTTAGATGGTTGCCATTCTGAATTATATGTTCTCCTTTAATCAGTGAAAATAATCAAAAGCTAGCAATATTTACAAAGATCTTAGCTATGATTTATTTTCCTCAAGAAAGAATTATACCCAATTACTGATTGGGAAATGAAACTCTAGTCAAGATTGTTGCCGTAAGACCAAAGAAAAATAAGCCATCCAGTATGACTTTCTCCCACGTATTTCTACAGTGCCTTATTGTCTGATGAGACTTTACTTACTTTTCATCCCTCCACCTCCAGGAAGCCTTCCGATAACTAGACTGTGTGTAGGCCCCTCCTCTGTGCTTCCCTACCATGCAATGAACATTTTGAAGCCTTGGTTCTCTTTAACTAAGTTTTAAGCCTCACACAAAGCCTGGCACATAGTAGGAACAAATAATATGTCTTGGCCAAAAGTGTACACTGAACTCATGATTTTCATATTGTAACACTTTGTTCTTTGTCATACTGGCCTTATTTGATCTTTTTGATTTGTTTATCTGCCCATCTCCCTTTATAGCTCTCATTCTGAAGATCTATGTTTTGCTAAGTTTGGATCAGCAGCAGGGAACAAAATGGGACAAAAATCCCCCCATTCTTGTCTGCGAGGATATTACAACCCCATGACTACCATGTAACTTTATACTCACTAGAATGGTTATAAGCAAAAAAGAAATAATAAGTGTTAGGGAGGTTATGGAAAAATTAGAACCCTTGCACATTGCTGGTGGGAACGTAAAATGGTACCGCCACTGTGGACAACAGTCTAGAAGTTCCTCGTAAAGTTAAGCATAAAAATACCACATGACCCAACAATTCCACTCCTAGTATATACCCAAGAGAATTGAAAACAGGTGTCCAAACAAAAACATATTCACAAGTGTTCATAGAAGCACCATTCATGATAGCCAAAAGGTAGAAACAATGCAAATATCTATCAGCTAATGAATGGATAACAATAGGTAGTATCTCCACACCATGGAATATTATTTGGTCATAAAAATGAGTGAAGTTGTGATGTACACTATGTCAAGCATAAGCCTGGAAAACAGTATACCAAGTGAAGGAAACCAGTTACAAAAGACCACATATTGTTTAATTTCATTTATATGAAATGTCCAGAACAGGCAAATCTATAGGGACAGAAAGTAGATTACTGGTTGCTTAAGTTCAGGAGAGGATGGAAGACTGATAGCTAAAGGGTAAAGAGTTTCTCTTTTTGCAGCAGGAAATGTTCTAAAATGAACTGTGGGTGATGGTTGAACATATCTGTTAATAAAAACCATTGAATTACAGATTTTAAACGAGTTAATTGTATGGTATATGAAAATATATCGCAATAAAGCAGTTTTTTTTAAAAGAAAAAACTATTTATCGAGGTGTTAGAATTGTTCTGTATCCTGTTTGTGCGTATGTTAGAATCCATAGAACTTTACACTCCCCACCCAAAATGAATTTTACTGTCTGTTAAAAGTAAATAAGCCGGGCTCGGTGGCTCAGCCTGTAATCCCGCGCCTTTGGGAGGCTGAGGTGAGTGGATTGCCTGAGCCCGCGGGTTCGAGACCCGCCTGGGCAACTTGGCGAGACCTCGTCTCTACAATAAATCAAAAAATCAGCCGGGCGTGGTAGTGT
>CAUYQG010093483.1:0-36544 GCA_963574415.1 Tarsius wallacei
GGGTCTTGATTTCTTCTTGTCTCAACCTAAGCAGGTTGTGTGATGTCAGAAAGTCCTCCATTTCCTTAAGGTTTTCAAGTTTGTTTCCATACAAGTGTACATAGTAGTTTCTAATGATCTTTTGTATTTCTTCAGGGTCAGATGTGACTTTATCCTTTGTGTTTCTGATTGTGTTTATTTGGGCTTTTTCTCTCTTTTTCTTGGTCAGTCTAGCTAGGGGAACATCGATCTTGTTCATCCTTTCAAAGAATCAGCTTTTTGTTTCATTGATTTTTTTGTTTTATCTTTTTGTCTTCTATGTCCCAGATTTGGGCTTTTATTTTGGTGATCTGGATTCTTCTGCTGAAGTTAGAGTTTAGGTGGTCTTGCTTTTCCAGCTTCCTTAGGTGACTTGTTAAGATGTTAATTTGTGATCCTTCCATTTTCTTCATGTGCATTTGTAGAGATATGAATTCCACTATTACTACAGCTTTCGTGACATCCCAGAGATTTTGGTAAGATGTTTCTCCATTTTCATTTGTTTCCAGTATCTTTTAATCTCTGTTTTGATTTCATCATTGACCCAGTAGTTGTTTAGCATCATACTGTTTAGTGTCCATGTCTTTGTGAGTTTTGGGGGAACCTTGTTGATGTTGATGTTTATTTTTATTCCACTGTGGTTCAAGAAGGTGCGTGGCAAAATTTTGATCTTTTGAAATTTGTTTATGCTTGATTTATGGCCAAGTATGTGGTCGATCTTAGAGTACGTTCCATGCAATGATGAGTAGAATGTATATTCTGTTTTCGTTGGGTGGAGTGTTCTGTAGTATCAATTAAGTCCATTTGATCAAGGCTCACATTGAGGTTCCAGATCTCGTTGCTGAATTTTTGTCCTGATGATCTGTCTAGGGTTGTGAGTTGGGTATTAAAGTCCCCAGCTACGATAGTGTTAGAGACAATATCTTTTTTGAGTTTACCTAGAAGCTGCTTTATGAAAGTTGGTGCTCCTATGTTGGGTGCATATATGTTTAGGATGGATATTTCTTGTCAATGGATTTAACCTTTTATCATTATGTAGTAGCCTTCTGTATCTTTTTAAATTTTTGATAATTTAAAGGGTATTTTGTCTGAGATTAAGATCATGACTCCACCTTTCTTTTGTATTCCGTTCACCTGAAAATTTATTTTCCATCATTTTACTTTGAGTCTTTGAGTGTCCTTTCTAGTGAGATGAGTCTCTTGAGGGCAATATATTGTTGCCTGGTGATATTTTATCCACTTTACTATTCTATGTCTTTTCAGTGATACATTTAATCTATTTACATTCAGGTTAATTATTGAAATGTGAGAGTTGATCCTTATCATAAGGTTCTTATAGAGTTGTTGTTGTTGTTCCTGTTTGTTTGCTGTCTTTCTTTTGGTTTGGGGGTTGGTTCATGTGTGTTTTTAATCTTTTTCCTGTACTCTTGTGAAGAACGTTGTTGTTCTTTTTTCCTTTTCTTCTGTATTTATATTTCTTGGTCCCCAGAGTCTATCACAGTGCCTGGCACATAGTATACCTATTGAATGGTTGGAAAATAAGTGTTGTAAAGATATTTTATGAGTCATCATCTTGAAAAGTTTACAGAAAGTACACAATCTCTATAGATATTTGAGATGAGGATTTGAACTTCTGATTTTCCTCATATGCTCATTAAAAAAAGACACTAGTGCATCCAGCATATATGTATATTTGTAATTTTTTGTCTTTTAAAAAAAACTGAACACCAAGAATGCCATGTAATGCTTGTTGCAGTAATATTCTCATTCAGTATAGTCTAAAGTTGGTTTTAAGTAAGGTACTTAATGTCTAGCCCTATTAAAATTTGCAAACACTGCTTGCCTAAGGCAGACAGAATCTTAATTTGAAATTTAAGTGGAAAGTTAATTGTTTTGTAAATTAATCAGTAACATGGCTTAACTCTATTTGCCTGGTTAATTACTTTTCCCTGTCCTGTTAACTTTGACATTACAAGGGAAAGTCATTTCTTGTGCTCCCATATTCATTGTTTGCTCATAATGACTGTGTGTGTGTGTGTGTGTGTGTGTGTGTGTGTGAACCCACATGTGCGTGCACATATGTTTTCCATTTCTGTAGGCTTTTCTTCATAAATTTGTCTTATGATTTCTCAGACTGAACAATGACTTTTGCTGTAGGAAACTGAGACACCTTATTTCTCTTTACACTACTCAAATTCCTATTGAAAATTCACAATGTGAGGGACATTGTTTCAGAGAACTACTTCTGGTCTGCCAAGCTTCTATGCTTTATAAGAAATAAATGCTATACAATAATGCAAGCTATCAATTATGTTTAGAGTCAGGTTATAATGACCCGTAGCACCCAGTGAGTCAAAAGTGCAGCCTCAGGTGTTTAACAGACTTGACTTCCCACATTGGTCTTTTTACCTGTTTGTTTTGAGGCTTTGAGCCAGTTGTTTAAACTTTGTAAGTCTCAGTTTCTAGTAAAATTGACATAATAGTGTCAGTCTAGTAGGGTGGTTGGGAGGCTCAAATTATGAAGTTAATTAATTATGATATTTAATAATCTTAATTGTTAATATATCAGTAATTATTAAGTAGGTCTTATGATTAGCATAATATTCTTTAGTAATGTTTTCTAAAATATAATATTTTAAGCATACTTAGTCATATTAAATATATTCTGCATGCCTTTTCTCTTAATAATTAACAGGACTTAAACTTGTGAATTGCTGTGGATTTAAAAATTATGGGAAGTGCTCTGTTTTGGCCCCATTCATTATCTGATGTTACCATTTCTAGTACTAATTAAAGTCTCTGCTTGGCCAGAAATTACTGTCATAACTTTTATTCTCCTTATTCAAGGCTACCTATTATCCTTTGTATTTAAGTAGAAAGAATTATTATAGGAGATTAAGAGATTCTTCTTTTAACTTTTTTTTCAAGCATTTCCAAAAGTAACTATGGAATGCAGTTTTATGCAACATAAAAATGTTTATTTATTTATTTTTATTTTGGCCTTGGAAAAAACTGAAAAGTTGCTAGTGAGACACTAAAAAAATTCCAATGGACTAATTAAGGTAACAATGGAATCATGCTTCTGTTGGTCCCTAAGAAGTCCCTGTAAAATACAAAGGAAATTTCCCCTGTATTACCATTAACTGAGGGCACTGATACATGAAACTGTTCACTTCATTGCGCTGAGTTTGTTTAATGCTAATTTTAGCCAACTACATTTTCAGTGGTGGTCAGATCATTAAGTATCATGACCTAGTCTGCAATTAAGAAATTACAAAGATGGGGACAAGAATTGAAGATTGATGAGAAAGGGGTGCCAATGGTAATTTCAGTATGTGGACGTGCTTAAACTCTAAATAAGAAATAATTATGGCATGATTTCTAAGATTTCTTCAGTATAAACTTCTCTGAATTCAATAACTAGAAAGATAAATTTAAAATTTCAGTGAATCAGATTTTATTTTTTAATTGAGAAGCTTGGTCACACACATTGTTTTCAACAATGTGCTAGGCAATAAAAAGCAATTTTTTGGAATAAATGTTGTGTCTTCATTAACTCCGGCCATATATACCAATATAAGAAATCCCCTTTCTCTAGTTTCCTTTGGAATGATAATAGACAATATACAAAAGAAAATGGGCTTTAGGTCCAAACGTGGATTCCATTTCTGTAGATTCAGCCAACCAAAGCTATATGGCTTTTAAAATGACAATTTCTCTTGAGTTTGAATGCATCCAGTTATAAAAGGGGCTAATAACCTTTGCCTGTTAGGGATGTCCTAGTATAAGGTACAGTGATATAAGAAACATATGGTATAGGAAATATTTCATACTTAGTAGCTGCTGTTTTTACTAGCAAGTTCTACTGTCTTTTAAAATCTTTCCAAAATCATTAGAATTAGGGTCATTCATGTCAATTTTGTCTACAAAAATTAGTATTAATTTACAGAAAAATTCCCACACTATGTAGCTTTTTTTTTTCTAATTATTTTCCTGGATTTCAAGTCTTTTAGTAGAGATAGCAAACACATTTTGATCAGCAAAGCACATAGAACTGTCTCCCAAAATATACCAGAATTCACCTCACAGTCAGATTTTAATTAAAAAAAAAAAGAAAATTGGAAGAAAGGTAAAAACATGTCAATACTTCCTATTCCCATTGTCTATTTTTAAATTCATGTTTGCTATTTTTTTATCCTGGAAAAAAGAGATTATATTTACATGTTTCTACCTCCCCCAGATTCCTATGTTGAAACTTTAACCTCCAATGTGATAGTATTTGGAGGAGGGGTTTTTGAGAGCTAAACTTTGAGAGGTGTAGATGAAGTGAAGGGGGCAGAGCCTCCATCACGTTATTGATGTCCTTATAAGAAAAGAAAGAGGTCACAATTCTCTCTCTCTCTTCCTGCCATGTAAAGACACAGCCTAAAGATAGACTTCTATAAATTGGGCAAGTGGGCCCCCACCAGAACGTGACCGTGCTGGCACTCTGATGTCAGACGTCCTTGCCTTCAGAAGAATGATAAGTTAATTTTTGTTGTTTAAGCCATCCAGTTTTATTAAAGCAGTCTGGACTGGTTAAGACACTAGACAATTACTATACAGGAAGGAGTTCATGTTTAAGCAGAGCAACTGAAAATAGATCACAGTGAGGTGGTGAAAAGAAAGTGCCACGAATGGATACAAAACACTTTGAGAATAGAAAGCATGAAGGACAGTTGACTGTTATGAAGGACAAACAGCATAGTGATTCAAGAGAACATGTAGTAATGCACAACATGATTTCGGGAACAACAAACAAAGAGATTTATTGATATGGTCACTTATTTTCACAGGATAAGATGGTCACCCAAGTTAATTAACAGTGAAAGATAATTAATAATAAATACAGTTTGAACACTGTCAATACAACAGAAAACGACAAAGGTAAATCCAGAAAACAATAGAAGTTGGTGCTTGCTTGATTGGCAGAAGCAAAAGTTATTTCAAACAGATAAATATAAATAGAAATCCAAGACTGAAAAGTTGAGTCAGGTTAAGAATTAATGGCTGTAAAAATAAGGATGGCAAAAATAAAGACAATCTGATAGTGAAATGAGTGTTAACATATATGAAGAGAAAGCATTTGCATGTGTCTTACAGCTATCGGGGCTGAAATTTATCTAGCAAGTTTAATTGTTAAACTTATTTGTGCCTTCTGTGAATGTTGACTAAAAGGAGACCCCAAGAGAGGATGTACAGGGAGTCAACATAAGCACTCATTTCTTTCTTAAGTTCTTGGTAGTATTTTGGTTTTGCCTAGAAATTGAAGTACACATTATAGAATAACCATGTAGTTTTCTCTGTAGTTCTAAATTAAAGAACAATAAATATGTTATTAATCTGCTATGTCTCTATTACTGCTACCTAAATTTTGTAGCCAAGTTAACTGGGGTTAGAGTTAGGTTTAGGGTCAGGGTTAGGACAGAAAAATAGGTAGTTTATTTTATTTTTTTGACTTGGAGTCTCACTCTGTTACCCAGGCTGGAGTACAGTGGTACAATCACGATTACTGTAGCCTCGACCTGCTGGTTCAGGTAATCCTTTCACCTCAGCCTTCCAAGTAGCTGGAACTGTAGGCACACACCATTATGCCCAGTTAATTTTTTTATTTGTTGTAAAGACAAGATCTCACCAAGTTGCCCAGGCTGATATCGACCCCCTGGACTCAGGCAATCTTCTTGCTTCTGCCTCCCCAAATCCTGGGATTACAGGAGTGAACCACCACACCTGGCAACAGTTGACTTTTTAATCACTGAATTTAGGCCTGTCTTCAGCAAATGTGATATTTCCATTTTTTTTCTGTCTCTTTATTTTTTGTGATTTTTTTTTTTAGGGCATGATTTTTAAAAAATATATCATGGACTTAACTGTATCATTGTCTAATAAGAAACCTATCTGGATACCCTGGGTTACCTCCTGCTAGGGCAGTTAACTCTACAATTATTCTCATATGAACCTAGCATTAATTTCTCAATCAGATCTTAATCTTTTGGCTAAGAAAATTTCAGTAGTAAAGTACCTAATATTTTTGAAGTGAGGACTTTATATGAAATAAGTTCCTAGTAAAGTTCAGTGTTTAAGGGAAGAGAGGTTTGGTAACACAAAACTAAGAGGTACATCAATACATACCTGGAAGGCACTACGATACATGTTTCTAGCTAATATTTTTGTCTTTTCACGTGGATATTCAACCATAAAAAGAGGTCCTAAGAAATACGTCACATGGAAATATAAAAAAGAAATACTGGATCAATATGTTCCTGACCTTCCTAAAAATGTGTTTTTGTTCAATTTGTCTTATCTCAACCAGTTATATCATTTATTTTTCATTTTCCAATTCTGTCAGTCTTTCCCTTTTCCCAATTTGACAATTAAACATTTAAAATTTTACTGTTTCTATTTCATTCTTCCTTTTGTAGATTGCAGATCATTTTCCCAAGATTAATCTGTTTTCCACCCCACCACAAATCTTTCACTGATGGAAATCTGGTGAAGAAAATGCTACATATATTCTGTATCAGTATAAAGGACACATTGCAGTTTCATCCTTAGTAAGTCAGTGAATGAGGAAATTATGATGAATATCAAGTTTTAATTCTTGTCTTATATTCATAATGTTCAGTTTAATAAAATTGTAACAACTCAGACAAGTATACATCCCCTCTTTTCTTCAAAAGACAGTGTAGTTCTCATTTTCCTCTCCCTACCATATAGTTTTGGTTTCAATAATCTCCATAAACAACTCCGATTTTTTGAACCATTAAACTTTCAAATTTTAGTAAGTGAGCAGAAAACACTTTCTCTTATATCTGGGTTTAAGGTTGTACAAGAAAGCAGAAAATAAGCAATGTTGTGAAGAAAATATCATTTTTATAATGTTAGGCGGAAAAGAAAATGAAGTACAGCCTGAAATTTGGAAAGACAAAACAGAAAGCTCAAGGTGATCTCCAGAAGAAAACTGCTGGTGGAGTTTTCCCAAATCAACATTTGTATTTATTTTAGCACCACTGTTATCATCGTCGTTATTTTGAGAGACATAGTTCAAATTGCCTTGCATTTAGGGGTTTTGTGTCCTCCTGCAGACATTGTATTAAAAGATAAGAAAAACAAATTTGGTTAACGCCTAGTATAGTGCAGTTTAATGAATGCAGTTCCCTTGTCCCATAAATGTTTTATTTTGAAAGATCAGCCATTCTCATAGACACAGGACTCTAGTACTATCTGCAGAAGTCTAGTTCCTACAGCCTAGGAGACATAGCAGCAAGGACAAAGCCACAAAATAAGGTAGCAAGCTATAAACCACATCATGATTTACATTCTATAGTGCTCGCCACATAAGAAAATCATCTGTTGCTTTTTCTCTTAGCAATTTTTCATTTCAAATCAAGATCATCAGAAAATACCAATAAGTAGTCGTTCTGTCTTCATTGTCACAGGCATTGTAGTACAATATGTTTTTGGTGCCAAGGAAGATAGCTTGTATATTTAATAACTTTAGCCTTATTTTATCCTTTGGTATGATCTGTTCTCTGATACCACCCCAGCAGAGCTTGCTTTGAAGTTGTAGACAAATTAAATCAATCACTTAGATCACGTGTCCCAAAGAATGTGGTTTCCCAGGTAAGAGCAATCTTTCAATCCCCTGCTCACTTTTCACTTTGGCATTTTGACAGTCGTTGAAGATTTCTTAGGAAGATATTTAATTTTATCCCTTGGTCACTGCAGCTTTTACTAAGAGTTTCAAAATTGTCAGTACAAGGTGCACCTTTCATGTTGCAAAAGACTGGCTGATTGCTTCATGATTGTGGAAATGCTCATAATTATACCCACAGGTAAACAAACATACTGCTGTCTTCTTGGAAAACTGAAAAGTACAAAGAATGCTTAGTGCAGGTCCAGCTGTTCCAAGTATTCAATGTTGGTTTAGACACTGGGTTACCATCCCCCTCTCACTGGCTGAGAAAGTTGCCACACCTGATTTGTAAGTTTACCAGTTGCAGTAAGTGGGGGTGGGGGAAGCACCTCAGCCAGCCGACACTGGATTTTATCCAGCTAGAAGTAGCAAAGCAGCTCTTATTTGAAAAACCACTGAGTTCTGAGTTCACTACAGGAAAAACTGTTCTCGCCTGCGGCACAGAGAACCTTGCTTCAGAGCAGTTCTACCAGCTCAGGAGTCCTGCTGGATAAAAACCATTTCAGAGGATAATGGCAACCTCTGCCTTGCAAATCGCTGGACTGGTGCTTGGTGGTGTTGGAATGGTGGGCACGGTTGCTGTCACCATAATGCCTCAGTGGAGAGTGTCTGCCTTCATTGAAAGCAACATTGTGGTTTTTGAAAACCGCTGGGAAGGACTGTGGATGAATTGCATAAGACAGGCTAACATCAGGATGCAGTGCAAAATCTATGATTCCCTGCTGGCCCTTTCTCCAGACCTTCAGGCATCCAGAGGATTGATGTGTGCTGCCTCGGTGCTGTCTCTCTTGGCTTTCATGACGGCCATCCTCGGCATGAAGTGTATCAGATGCACTGGGGACAATGAGAAGGTGAAGGGCCACATCCTGTTAACGGCTGGAATCATCTTCATTGTCACAGGCATTGTAGTACTCATTCCTGTGAGCTGGGTTGCCAATGCCATCATCAGAGATTTCTACAACCCAATAGTGCCTCTTGCCCTAAAGCGAGAACTTGGAGAAGCCCTCTACATAGGCTGGACCACGGCGCTGGTGCTCATTGCTGGAGGGGCATTGTTCTGTTGTGTTTTCTGTTGCAGTGAAAGGAGCAGTGGCTATAGATATTCGATACCTTACCATCCCACAACCCAAAAAAGTTATCACATGGAAAAGAAGTCACCGAGCGTATACTCCAAAAGTCAGTATGTGTAGTTGTGTATTTTTTTTTTAACTTTACCTATAAAACCATGCAAATGACTAAAATTACTACTATTTTCTAAAAATGAAACCCAAATAAACTTTGATTTGCTGTTCTTAAACACCTAACATTAATGACAGGAACTGTGCACCAACTATTTATGATTCTATAAGCTATTTCAACAGAATGAGGTGTTCAGCACAACACTTTGATTGTTCTAGAAAGTATAGTAATTTGTTTTCTTAGATGGTTCATGCATTTACTCTTTTTATCAGTTACTTCAAAATGACATTGTTAAAGATTGTATTATTTCACAACTATGTTTTCTTTATGACATAGCGTTATATATGTAGATGAGTGTGACGTTTATATCTCATGTAGAGACATGCTTATGGTCTTATTTGAAATGAAACACTAATCCATTACACTGAATAAATAAAACCCAACTATTGCTTTTCAAGGAAATCATGAGTAGGATTGAAGAAGGTTAATATTAATTGTTTAAAAACAGCTTAGGGATTAATGTCCTCCATTTAAAATGAAGGTTTTAATCAGCAGTGTAAAGGAAACTAAATGGCTTTCTGATATCCCATTTTTTAAGCCTAGGAGTTAGAAATCCTAATTCCTTTATCCTCTTTTCCCAGAGGCATTTCTTTTCTTGTATATTAAATTAACATTTTTAAGAAGCAGATATTTTGTCAAGGGGCTTTGCAGTTAAACTGCTTTTTACCAGGGCTATACTAATAAGAAAGATAAAAATGTGATCTAAGAAATATCAATGATTTCAGTAAAGAGAATTTTTTTTTTCTCTTAAGTGTTTGTAGTTGGAGAATGATGCATTTTGACAAATCATATAGATGGGTACATTTTAATAAGTATTTGAGTACAGTCTCTGGGGTTTTATCAATATAAATAACAGGGCAGAAAAATAATGCATCTTCGTTCTCATTTGCTTGCCAAAAAAAAAATAAGTTGTCTTTTGAGAACTCCACCTGCTCATATGTGGAGACTGAATTCAAAATAATCATTTCGGTTCTATGAAAGATAATATACTATCTGTTCCATTTTTGTTGAATTTTACTAAAGTCTAGAAATACTATATCTTTGTATTTTTTCCAAATTTGATGAAACTGATAATTCATTTAAAAGTTTGTATCTATATTTGTTTAGCTTAAATGACAATGACAATGTGTGTTATCTGCTTTATGACTTTTGTTTTAATAAACTGTACCTTTTTATAATTATTTGACATTATTTCACTATTCTCCTTTTTTTCTGTCTTATTAACTTGAACAAGAGTTTTTAAAAACCTGGTATTTTTAATTGTCCAAATTTAAAAATTTGGAGACAATGAAAAATGTCATTGGCATATTTTTAAAGATGAATTTAGCATTGATTTTTGATAATATGAAATACTTTATGTTATTCAAAAATGTGCCTTATAATCATCGAATTTATATATCAATAATCAATGCAGATAATATATTTATAATTTAAGATAGTACTGTAGATTCCAACAAATCCATATATTACAAATATCATATATATAATCGTCATGTTTTTAAAACTTTCCATAGCTAAGTATATATTTCTACTTCTGAGAAATAATATTAATAATAATGGTTAATGTATTGGGAGCATGTATTATATGCTAGGACCACTGCTGCTTCATATGAATTACATTATTAAATATTCTATGAGACTGACAATGTTTTTAGTTCAATTCTAAAATGAGGATACCTCAGAACAGTGAATTGATTACTCAGTAGAGTCAGGAGGAAAAAGGACTGTGTGAACTCATACCTCATACTCTTTCTCTTCAGGGAAAGTGAATTTTTTCAGAAGTGTCTAGTCTATAAACTAATATTTGTATGTGAAAATGACATGCTTAACTACTGTTAGTAGGAAAAAATTTAAGTTTTATTTTTTTCATATTGGTGATTTCCTTATATTAAAGTACTATTTTATCCTAGGCAATTTTGTTCCTTTGGATCAAAACATTTATAAGAAAAAAAATATCAAAATTAACTAAGTGCCTTGGAGAAGAAACCTAGAGGCCCAATCTTCTAAATACTGTTATCTAATCAACTGTTCTTTTTACCTTTTTTAAATTTTGGAGAAATTGAAAAATGTCATTGGCATATTTTTAAAGATCCCCTGAATATCCCAAACTCAATTTATTGTTTCCCTGTTTTCCCTAAAACAGAATGATAACACTGCTAGCTTTCCTTATGGCATTACCTGGATTATCTCTGAAACTTTTCTTCATCTTTCCATCTTTATATCTCATCTCTTAACTACATAATTGAAAAAGCCTTCTAGACTTGTGTCATTGTCTGCAGAATCTTTTTCCTCCAGCTATGTTTTATCTTACTTCTTTCTGAAACTCAAGTCGTGCTGTATCATGACCTGCCCATAATCTCTGTAAGGATGTCCCATTGCCTATAAGGTAAATTGCAAATTCCTTAGCATACAATAACTGACAGGAAGGAAAATGATCTTATAACCTTCAAGGCAAATTTTATGACAGGCTAATATCATAGTATAACCAGTACAGTAACTATTATAAAGTTGATGTCCAAAAACTAGAAGAATTCACATGCCAAAGGCCTTCTTTAATATTCTGAAATAGATACAATGGGCACTAGGAAATGATTCAATTGGTAGCAAATTTCATGCAAGAATATGTTTTATAATGAAATTTTATGGAAAAACACTGTCATGTGATAGAAAAACACTGTCATGTGATGGCAAAGGAGGCAGAGGATATGATATTAAGTTCTCACATTGTAGTTCGTTGACTTTACAACTTGGGGCAAATGATAGAATCCAGTGTTTCTCAATTTTCTTATCTGATATTTTCCAATTATCAGATAGGGATAATAGGGTATCAGGTCCAATAGGATTATGATCGAGTATAAGATCCATTGTGTTAATGAATCTGAAGCATTAATATCTGAATTTCCTTATCTATTATTTTCCAATTACCAGGTAAGAATAATAGAGTATAAGATTCAGCATGATTATAATTGTGTTCATGAATTTTGAACATTAAACATGTTATACCAGTGAAAGGCAACAAGTATAGTAGACTGACTCAACTTTTAAAAGAGTCACATGAGAAAACCATTCCATACCCACCCCTAATCAGCATTGTGAATTTGGGAAATCTCATTAGTCCCTCAGCCTCAATCCATTCATTTGTAAAATGAAGAAAATAGGATTATCATAGGAAGTATATAAACTATAAAGCAACCAGTCCAATGCTGGAGTGAATAAATACGGGATTGCTGCCCTTTTCATAAGATTCTTCCTTAAAACTTCTTGGAGGTGTATATAAAGTATACATATGAGTAAGATAAAACATGTGGAATAAAATATTAACTTTTTTATATCAGGTATTTATGTTGCATCTTCTCAGCAGGTCATTTTATGATTATATAGTCCTGGGAAATGAATCTTCCAATAAATTAAGGGAATGGTAGATATGAATTATAATATTACCACTGCCTTAATAGACTCTGCTGTGGACATGTGCTCTTTGAGCTATGGCCATCGCCATGTTTCCTAAGCTTTGGCTCCCTCCCCTTCTCGTGGAGGTGAACCTCCTCTCTCTCTCTCTCTCCTCTCTCCCTAATTTACTTTCTGAATAAACTATATTTTTGAATCTAAAAAAAAAATTACCACTAATACATAAAGCAAAGATATTAACATGCACATATCTTTTTCTCTTAATATAATTTAGTTAACCATTTTAGGATATTCATTAAATTACTTTGCATTTATTTTTTAAATCCATTTGCCAAACCTTTAATTACTAACATTACTTACAGCACACAACATTTTCTAGATATTTTAGAAGTGCTCTGTTCCAGAGGCCTTCTCTTTTGAATGAATTTTTAAGAACTTGTTCAAATGTGTAAAGCTTTTAGACAGTACTCAATATTTACCTAATTGACTGTTCAAAAATAGCAGTATGCCTTAGTATGTTGAAGATTCTATATACAAAAATGAAAAAAAGAAATGTGATGATTACTCAAGTTATTTGTTTTTGACAATCATTTCTTTTCCCATGGGAAAATCAGTTGTTAGGTGCCCATTACATTTTCTGAAATGATTTAATCTTACTAAAATATTCATGTCTTAGATAAACATATTACCATCTCAGCCAAAAACAAAATGCTGTAGTGGTTAGGAACTCAGGTATGAAGTCAGACAGCTGTGTTCAAATCTCAGGTCTGTCACTAATAACTGTATGGTCTAACTTAATCTCCTTATGCGGCGTGGTCTTCATTTGTAAAACCGGAATCACAGCAGTGCCCAAGTCCTAGGGTTGCTGTCAAGATTAACTGAATTAACACTTGTGAAGTTCCTAGCACAATATTAGGCATATAATAAATTATAGATCAGTCTTGGTTATCATATCGACTTTTTCAACCAAAATAGAATAATCATCTATTTTTTATACTGTACCATTTGCTACTCTCTCCATGAATCCCCTTCTTCTGATTCTGTATCCAAAATGATTCCCCCATGCATCACAAAAACAGTTACTAAGCCACATTAATGTAAGTGCTAGGGATACAGAGATGGATAAGACATAGTTTTTGCTTTCAACAAATTTACAATCTAAGAGGAAGAGACAAGAGTGAGAAATGTAGCCTTTACCTTTTGCCTACCATGTTTTTGGTATTTTTCTTTATCTCACTGATCTCACAATTAAATAAATTGGATATTAAATTATAAGAATACTGAGCCTCAAATAGGTAATATATTTGTGTGTGCATATATACATAGTATTACCATTTTGAGAGTAATTACCTTGAATTAAGGGAGACTATATCTCTAAGTCTTCCCTTGATCACAGCATGTTTTTCTCCCTGAACCCCAGAGTGACCCCATCATCCGTCTTTGCTACAGTTAAACTCCCCTCTGTTTTCCCTCCTAACCTCTGGATAATTTACTGCTTTTAGTTCCTGACATCTATTACCTTTTCCCTTAGAATAACTCTCTATTTTTTTAGACTCCTATTGTAGACCTTCTATTTCAATTCACCAGGCCTCCTGCCTAGTTCTGAGAAGGACTCCCAGAGCTATCCAGTCAGTCACCCTGCAACTTCCTCCTTCCACCTCTGATTCAATTGCTAAAGCAAAGCACAGCAGCACCTGGAGCACAGCCAACAGGTAGAGCCTGGAGGCTTTCAGAGAAGTTTCAGGCATTGTCACCTTTCAGGAGGAAAGAGGAGCGGACTGTCCAACTGTAAGTATAAGGAGAGGGAAGGGATTTCTGGTGCAGAGGTCTGAAGCCAGGCCTGAATCTCTGCCGGGTGTGACAAAGGTGAGAGAGAAACTGGGGCCTTCCCTGCTTCACAAATAGTCATGGAAGGAGGGAGATATTTGTTTACCTGTGTTGTCTTAGGAGGACAACCTTGGGGCCAAAAAACCTTGGGAGACTGATCCATAGGTTGGGTTCCTTCTTATTCTGGAGTCTTGGAGAATACTAGACTTGAAAGTGAAGATGGAGCTGGAAGCGCAGAGGTTGCTTACCAGGTTCCCAGTAAACAGGTAACAAACCTTTAGGTCAGTAGGTCACTAAGTCATCCCCAATAGCAAGAATTTCTGCCACTTTATAGTTGGCTATTGCTAATTACAGCTGGACTTCCACAGGAAAAAAGGTCCTGAAATCATGTGAGGGAACACCAAAAGGGACTCAACAACTAGAAAAAATGAAGAAAACTGCTATAAATATGACAAAACTAACCCTCAGGTTCAGAACTAATGCTTTCCCAGTCTTACAGATAAGTTCAACATCTTGTATACGGCAAAAAAATAAAACAAAACAAACAAAAACTCAAAACATCCAACAGCATAATCTCTGACTTCTTGGTCTTCTGACCTTCTGCCAAAGGTTCCTCAGTGCCCATATTCTAACCTTGTCAGACTCTATGTCATTTTCTTTTTTGTCATTTTCTTTTCTAGTAAGAAATAATTCTTTCCTCCAAGACTTTTCATCTTGTTTTTTATTCTCAGGTGTGGTTGAACCCCTGACTGTTTATCCTCACTTCTCCTGTCTGTACCCACACATCTTTCCCTGTGCTAGACCAGGCTGTGTTTAGCTCAGTCCTGCTGTAAGATAGAAGCATGTCAATCACCCTATGCTCCACTTTAGGAAGGAAACCTAATCTACATTATTGCTCTGTGGGCTTCCTCCTGGTCCTTCAAATCTCCCTGTATTCTAAATTCCCTCATCTACCTATATAGACCTATTGGTGGATATCTCTTTATAACTATATGGAGATCTTCTTTGAAGAAGAAACTATAATTTATTAGATGCTAATTGCACATTGCTAAAACCACCATCTGTCCCTTTCCCTGACTCCTTTTCAAATGCCAATGAACTGAATATGAAAATACTAGAAAAAGAATCTTTCATGAAAAGAGAAAACATCAGAATTGAGCATTTGCCTGATTCAGCAAAGAATTTGTACAACCTTTCTTACTGATGGGTTAAAACAATAATTGGTATTTCTCATTTTACTTTTTTATAAGATGAACAAATCTTTCTCTATACTCAACTCTTTCTCTTTTGCTTGGTTATTCTCCATCCTCCTCCTTGCCTACCAGTTTCTATGATCATTAACTTTGTTGCTGATGGTTGCTCCTATTTCTGCTAACCTGCATCTCCTAGTTGTGTTTTGGAAATCATTGTGATAGGGAAGGAGGTCTATAGTTGGATATTTATTTTTCTTTATTTTTGTCGGAAACCTAGTAAGAAATAAAAATAAAACCCTAAGCCCCTTAACTGAACAGACCACCTCTTGGCCAAGGGGACCCCAGAGTAACCTCAAAAACTGAGATCCTGGCCAGGACAGGAAGTTGGACATCCCTCATTGTGCCTTCTCCTTTGTTAATCACCTTTCAGCTTTCTTTCCTAAGGGTTAAACAGAAACCAGTCTTTTTTGAAGACTTGCTGGACTCCCCCTTTTTAACACAGCAACTGACCAGTATTCCTTCCTGATAAGAGACCACCCATCATGGAGTGGTTCTGACCAGTCTACAGAAGTTGCACACTGAGTGCCTTCGTGTCCTCCACTTCACATATTGGTGTACAGGACCTAGTGGTAACACATTTAAATGTTAAGTCTCCACTCTAGAGTGAACATAGGACATATGTAACATGCATGTTTCCTTATTATGCATGCACATTATTCCTCCAATATGAACACTGTAGCTCCTTCTATAATCTGTTAAATATGCATACTTAGTCAACCTGTTCATCATAAATTCCCATCTCACTCTTCCCTTTCTTCAAGTGCCTATTCTGGTTTCTGCAAGAAGCTGTGCTTTCCAGCCTGCAGGATGGCCACCCTGCAGGCAACCCTTTAAAAGAAATGAAGCTCACCTTGTAACCCACTTAAGCTTGGCCACTTGTAGCCCAAGGCCAAACTTGAGAGATGAGAGATGGTGGAAAGAAAGTGACTATTTCAAAAGCCAACACATGGGAAAAGAGCCAGGTTCGTGATTCAAATAAGCCATTTGAGATTTGTAGGCTGAGTGGAAGTTTTTAAAAAGGAAAACTTGGTATGTAGGCATGGCACAGGGTGTGTCTTAATGGCTTATTTCGGATTGTGATCCCCCTGGAAGTTTGGTTGGTGTTATCTTAGCTGCGGTCAGGTATGGATCAACAGTCTTGTACTTCTCCCCAAGTGGGAGGGAGGGTCCCACAGTCGGGCTGTTTTAAGATCATCCCCTGGGATTTCTAAACAAGTATGTGGTCAGGTAAGCAAGCATGGTAAAGTTCTTAAAATACGTTTCAAAGCTTAAGATTGAGAGAGATGGGGAAAAAAACAAAACAATTTTAAAGTATATTTAAGGCTAAGATACTCAGTTACATCCTTTCTAGTTTTAAGAGCCTCATGATTCTTCAGTTAACCCTAGTAAGAATATACTTGTGTGAGCATCAAAAATGAATCTCTCCCCACCCTTTTTTAAAACTGGGTTACTTTTTCTATGCCGCTTTTTTATTTTTATTGTTTAAGTAAGGATATGAATAGATATTTCTTCATAGCTATCCTCCTTGAAAAAAGGAATCATATTTTATTAGATACCAAATTTTTAAAAAAATACTATAGAAATCAAACTGCCCTCCAGCTTTAAAGCTGAGAAGCCCTGTGAGGAAAATGGAGCCTGTCCTCACAGTTCAGCCACAGTTCCACGTTGAATCTCAATACTTTTACTTTTATCAAAGGAAGAACAAAGAGAAAAATAAAAAACGATTCTGCATTGGTCCCTGCTCTGATTGTTACTTGCTGTATAACAAAATATTCTAAAACTTGGTGACTTATAACAAGAACTATTTTTAGACGTCGTGATTTCATGGGTTAGGATTGTAGGTGGCACTCAGCTGGTCCACAGCCTCTACTTCAGCTGGTAGCTGGGTCTAAAGGGTCAAAAACAGCAATTTTCCTCACTGCCTAGTACTTGGGCAATGATGTCTGAACTTCTGGGTTCAGATGAACCTGTCTCTCCCATATGTGGTCTTAGGGCCTCTCTACTTTGTCTTTTCAACAAGATAGTCAGATATCTAGAAGGGTAGCTGAGGACTCTAAAAATCCAAGGAAAAAAGATTACTTTAGCAGGCCTGGTATCATTTTTGCCTTATGCAATTGGTCAAAGACAGCTGCATGTCAAGGAGAGGGAAATAAACCCTACTTCTCAATGGGAAGACTGCCAAAGAATCTGGAACCATCTTTGATCCACTCCAGGGGCACAGTTGAGTTTTTAAGAACTTAGAGGGAAATTTTTTTTTCAAGTAAATTTATTTTATGAAACATAGACATAGCTTAAAATATGTTTTGTATCTTAAATGAGATAAAAGAGAACATGTATTCCCTGTTAAATAAAGGCAGGTGTAGGAAAGTTTAAACTTTTCCTCTTGAGGAAAGAAAAGAACTTTCATCTGAGGAATGTAAGCCCTTTGAAATTATCAGGCCCAGAGAGGCATTGAAATGAGAGAGCAATCATGCCCTATTTTTCCCCCAGAGTTAAGTATTCGTTTCTTGAAATTGCTTGGTATTGCCACAAATAGCTGTAAATTAATCTAACAAGGCCACTCTGGACACTATAACCCACATCTTATAGCGTAACTATGTATACTCAATTACTAATCAATGTCATTTCTAAAAACCAATGAGAATTCTTTACAAACAACTTTGTATCAGCCCACTCCTTGGCCCCCTTTTTTTGCCTTTAAAAACCTGCTTGTAACAAAATCTGAAAGGAGTTCATATCCAAAGCTATTTGGGTCTGAGTCTTCCAGGCAGCTGTCCTCACCTTGGGTCAAGCGAACTCTTTAAATTATATTTTGTGCCTCAGCCTCTTTCTTTTAGATCAACACTCTGAAGTTTTGATAATTTGAGTCTACAAAACAAACTGATAGTAGTTTAACAAAAAAGGGAATATTAATTTGTTAGCATGCATATGTGGGCACAGAGGTGTTGGGAGACACACACTCAGTGACAACACGAGCACACCTTGGCTATGGACCCAAGTAGGAGGGTGGAGATTGGGGAGGGGTCCTGGGGGTAGCCAGCATGGGATGTCCCCTTCCCCTCAGTCTCCATACCTGGGCATGCAGGTCATGCTGAGGTCATAGGTTAACTGTTCTCCGTGCCTGCTGACCACATCTTATAGTTATGCATAGTGAATGTTCTTGCACACCCTTCCTTGAGGCAGTTGACCTCCTGAACTGGTACAGACCAGATTAGGCCACCTGGATCAATGCTATAAACTTAGGCTACCTCAAGTTTATCTTTAGTTCATTATAATACTGACAATCCCACCCTTAGAGAGAAATTGCAACCATTTTGTATACACATGACGTATGAAGAATGAAGCATGTTCTCACACTACACCTGCACACTAGAAACTTTACCCTTTTCACACCTAACTCTTCTCTCTGACCTATGGCAAATGCTATATAACCTGAGTGCCTTTTATAATCAGAAGCAGCTTTTCTTTCCAGTCAGTCATTCCTGGACCTTCCCTGTACGTAAGTTCCTAAATAAAGCCCATATCTCACCTGTTGTCTCCAGATCATTTATTTATTCTGTTGTCTTCAGGTCATTTATTCAGAAGACATTGAACACAATGTCTTCCTTTTTGGGGTCTCTGGGGGTCCAGCACTATAAGGGGTCATACAAAATATGAAAACTCAAAGAGAAGGCCAGATGGTTGAGGCTTTTTATACAATCTTGCAGTTATAGAAAGAGTAGGGACTTGGAGAGTGGCAAGACAGATTATGGGAGCTTGATCTGAGAAACCAAAATAGATAACACTTTATTAGCTAGAACAGATCCTATGGGCAAGGAAACCAAGTTACTTACAGAAGGAGGGTTCAAGGCTGGGCTGGGATGGCAAATTGCTACATTCCTATGGTTAAATGGCCTAACAACAAGAGCTATGAACTCCTATTTACAGCCCAGACCACCACAACTCTGATTGGACAGAGGATAAATAATTTTTTCTGATGAGCAATTGCAAACCTTAAGCCAGTTTTAACCAGTTTATAGAATCTGTGTACAAACTGTCATTGTGTCCTATAGTTTACCTTTTGACATAAGGAGTCAAATTTCTCCTCATTTTAATGCTGAAACCTCTTTGCAAAGTGAACATGAGATGTATGTTACCTACATGTTTACCTAATTTGCTTGCATTTGGCTCCCCTCATACATATGTCTAGTTTTTACTCTTAACCTGCTAAATATTTTTGATACAGGCCCTATGAGGCATATCCAATCTTCCCTTACCCTCTTTGAAGAGAGAGCACCTTTGGTCTACACTGGAGACTTTCTCTTCCTGGCTTGCAGACAGATACAGTCGATAAAACTCCCTTTTTTAGTATTCAGCCATCTTGATGGTCTTTTGGATAACATGTCAGAGGGAGAAAGAAAGGCAAAGGAGGTCTTGTTATGCAGATGTCTTTTCTCAGGTAGCAGGAGAGTAGATAATTGATAGTAGAAGAGTAGATGGTAGCCTGTGGTAACAGTTTCTCTGTCAGAACTTAAACGGTATCAGACACAGCCTCTCCTGTGAGTTCATTTTGTTTTTAGGTCTAAACAAGGGGGATTCACAGAAATCCTGTTTGTATCTGCTGTTTACTTCAATTTATTTTGTCTACAGATGCAAACTCCCCCCACAAAAGGTTAGGTTTGCTAGGCTATTCCTGTCTGTAAACCCCATGAACAGTTATCTCAAAATTTGTCAAAAAAAATTATGTCATGGAGATATATTTTTTTTTAAATTAAGCCCTTCCATTCTAGGATGAGTGAAATATTTTGGTTTTCTTTACAGGTAAAGGGACAAATACAAATTAATAACAAGAGGCTTAATTCTTCCTGTTTAAAATAAGGGAAGAGCGGGGTGCAGTGGCTCACACCTATAATCCCAGCACTTTGGGAGGTGGAGGCAGGAGGATTGCCTGAGCCCAGGGGTTTGAGAACAGCCTGGGCAACTTGGTGAGACCAAGTCTCTATAATAAATCAGAAAATTACCTAGGCGTGGTGGCACATGCCTGTAGTTCCAGCTACTTGGAAGTCTGAGGCGGAAGGATCACCTGAGCCCAGCTGGTTGAGGCTGCAGTAGCCATGAGCGAGTGTGCCACTGCACTGCATCCTGGGCTACAGAATGAGACCTGATTAAATAAATAAACAAATGGAAGAGCTTTTTCTTAGAATATTAATTGTAAATGTAAATGCTTTTTCCTCTCTTTAAAATGTATGCAATTCTTTTTAAAAATGATAAGACTTGTCTGCTTTATGACCCAGGAATGTCTTTCTTAAGGATCTGGGAGCCATCTCTTTGAAATGTAAACATCAAGGGAGCTAGTGTCCCTGTCTCCTAGTTTCTGAGGAAAGATAGAAGCCTAACTTCAGTGGACATCTGTTCCAAGTTGCAAAATGACCTCTGTCATAAAGACATGGAAAATTTGTTTCTTCTCTGGTTAAAGCCAATTAGCTAACACAGATGGTCACCCTAATTATCAGGTAAATTTAGGATGAAATCTATGTGACAAATAGTGCTAAGTTCTCTTACATGAGAACTAGATATTTTTTATCTTGAAAACATGCATGCAATGGGTTGTATTTGCTTGGATATACAAAAAATGTAAAATTTCTGTCTTTGCAATTTCTCAACAAATTGCCTGTGATGCACACCACATTCTGTTCTAATGCCTACTCAGTAATAAAACTGTTTTCTTTCTCTATTACCTTTGTGGAAAGTTTTCTGAGTTGGGAGAAAATTTGGTTTTTAGTTATATTTTCCCCAAACTAGTCAAGATAATAAAAAAATACGTGAGAAAAAATTTTATAATCTAGAAATTTATACTTAGTAATCATCAGAGATTGTTACAATGTGTTGTAAATACATGTTCATCTGAACACCACTTATAATAATGGAAATTTAAAAAGTCTATGTATCTCACAGAGAGAAAGGTAAATAAATGATTTTGTGCTCATTTGTTTATCTGCATACTTTCCAGTGATTGAGAAATCCTTTGTTAATAAAAAGCCAGTCTCTGAAAAATATTTTAAAAGGTTTATTCTGAGCCAAATGTGAGTGACCATGACCCCAGTTTCAGGCAGTCCTGAGAACACATGCCAAAATGGTTGAGTTACAGTTTGGTTTTATACATTTTAGGAAGACAGAAGTTTACAGGCAAGAACACAAATTAATACATGTAAGGTATACATTGGTTCCACCCAGAAAGGCAGGACATCTGGAAGTAGGAAGCTTACAGGAAGGTGGATTCAAAGATTTTCTGATTGGCAATTGGTTGGAAGAGTTATGCTCTGTCTAAAGAAGTGGTAAATGTCTTAAAAGGTGTCAGATTCTTCCCAGAGGAGGAGATTCTCTACAGATGCAAATTTCCCCAAGAAATGGCTTGCTGGGCCATTCCAAAATATGTCAAAGAAACATATTTTTGGGTAAAATGTTTTCATTTCCTTTAGGGCCAGCTATCTGTTGTGTGACTTCAAAAAATTGCATGATTACCACAATCATGATTAAACTCTCTCCTCTCATGCACACACACTTGAACATGCTTACATAATAGGAAATGACTGAAAAGAAAAAGATTTAAATGTAAAACTATGTGATTACTGTTTTTGGAAAGCCTTTTTGTACTTCCATTTTTAACAAGTAAATATTTTTATAGTGAGAAAAATCAGTAGACTTATAAGATTATTTTATTTTTAAAAATTATTTATTAATCTATTTATTTAAGATACAGGACCTTCTTATATTGCCCAGTCTAGACTCAGACTACTAGGCTTAACTGACCCTCCCACCTCAATCTCCCAAGTAACTGGGGCTACAGATGCATGCCACGATGCCTGACTAAATAAGTATATTTTAAGGATATAAATATATATTAAAAAGCAGTGGATAGTTAATTTAGCAGAAACTTAAAATAGGACTGTGGAGGAAAAGGGTGAGGAAAGATCACTAAACTTCAAAGAAAATAATCAAATTATGAAAAAGTTGATGAGAAATGGTAAAGGAGGATTTAAAATGACAAAGGAGCAAGAGAGAAAAAAAAAAGGAGAATCAAATAATGTTTACCAGATCTGTGGAAATAAAGATTTATGATCGAAAGACAGTTGGTTTACCCTGTTTTTTTATGCAAAATGACTGATCTTAAGTGAAAACTAAGAGCTAGTATGTAAAGGCTTTCATATTTTAAGTTTAACTAAAAGACTTTGGAAACATCCAAGTGAAAAGAAAAAGTCGACAGACCAAAGCAAATACAAATTGCATTTTGATTTCTAACCTTAAAGTATAATGCAATTAAATTAGCAGTTTTTTGTTTCATTTAATTTCTTGATTTTTACATTCAACCTATTAACCCATCTTGTTTCAGAGAGAGAATTCACTTTTTAACATGGCAGAAGGTGAATATAAACTTTTAATTTCCTAAGTGTTAATTTTTTTTTTTTTAGTTCCGTTTGTTAAATTATCCATTCCCTGTAGTTTACTGATGCATTATTTATAAAGTAGTAAATGCACACATATCTCACTGTCTGTTTCTGGGCTGTTTATTCTGCTTCATTGATCTCTGGATCTTTTAAAAGTAGATTATCACTAATTGATGTAAAAGCTAGATGTTTCATCAAGTTTTTGGATACTTGTCTTGAATATATTTCATATTCATATACTACTGACTTTGTAATAGAAATAATTTCACAGAGTACTTACCCAAACTCACTGCAGAATAAAGGCTCAGGAGAAAATATTGCATTAATAGTGAGGAAACTCAAATCAAATCTTTTTTTTTTTTTTTAAGCAACTTGAGTAGTGTATACAACTAATTTTTGAGTCTTCTTTGCTGAAATGAAGACTTGTGATAGGGACTAGATAATATATTAGAACCCAATTTATTCTAGAATTGTGAATTTTTGAAGGCAATGGTATACAGTTAAAAAATGAGGATCTCACTTTATTTTGCCAACTACTCTAAATAGAAGGTCATGAATGCTGTTTTAGAACCAGGATTCTTATGCCATTTGCTCTCACTTATGCCTTCCCACAGTGATAATCTGGAGACTCAAAAGAGCACATTTACTCAGATTCTGCAAGACATCCAGACAGGCCACACCACATACTTTATGATACATGTATCTCTGACAACCCATAATAATATTTTCTGATTATTTTACTTCCTCAAGTACATACAGAGTATTTTCAAGTATGTGGAGAATATTTACTTAAGAGTCAAGTTCATAAATGATAGTGGAAACTGAATTTTTAATTTTATTCATATAGGTCAAGGAGCTAAGTGGTAAACTAAACAAGCAACAAGTGTTTGTTGAAAACATATTGCATAAGTAGTAGTCTTTTTTGCTTTTGTTATTAGTTTTAGCTGATACATAATTGTACATGTTTATAAGATACAGTGTTTTTTTGTTTTATTTTGTTTTTCTCTCAGGGTCTCACTCTGTTGCCCAGGCTGGAGTGCAGTGGCATGCTCATGACTCACTGCAGCCTCAACCTCCTGGGCTCAGACGCACCTCCTGCCTCAGTCTCCCACATAGCTGGGTCACACTTGGCTAATTTTTGGATATTTTGTACAGATGAGGTCTCACTATGTTGCCTAGGCGGATCTCAAACTCCTGGGCTCAAGTAATCCTCTCACTTCAGCCTCCCAAAGTGCTGGGATTAGAGGTGTGAGCCATTGCACCCAGCCTCAGTGTGATGTTTTGATAGATGTATGTAATGTGTAATGATCAATTTAGGGTAATTACATTTCCATTACCTCATATATTTTCATTTCTTTGTATTGGGAACATTCAAAATCTACTCTTCCAGCAATTTGAAAATATACATTAAATTGTTTTCAATTATAGTCACATTACAGTGCTAAAGAACACCAGAACCTAGTTCTTTTATCTAGTTGTAAATTCATATTCATTAACCAGCTTCTGACTCTCCACTCTCCCTCAATCTCCAGTCTCTAGTAACCACTATTCTCTTCTTTACTCCCTTGAAATCAACTTTTTTAGCTTCCATGTGAATGAGAACATGCTGTCTTTGTCTTTCTGTGCCTGGCTTATTTTATTTAACATAGTGTCCTCCAAACTCATCCATGTTGCTAAGAATGAGAGGATTTTGTGCTTTTTAATGGTTGAATAGTAGTCAATTGTGTATATACAACAATTTTTAAAATCCATTTATTTGTTGATGGACATGAAATGATCCCATGCTTCAGCTATTGTGAACAGTACTGGAATTTACATGGGAGTGTAGATATCTCTGTGGCATACTGATTTCCTTTCCTTTGGTTATATACTCAAGAATGAGATTGAGAAATTATCTTTTAACAGCAAACCTTTGAGAACCTAATGAACTAAGAAGACATCCAGAAGCGGTAATTTGTGCTTGTCATGTCTTTTGGATACCCCCAAATACTGGGATTACTATAAAGTCTCTCTAAATCACTATGAATAGAATGGTCTTGTTCTATCAACTCAAATGTACTTAACCTTCAGTATTAAGCACATGACATTAACAAGCTTCTTTTCTTTTTTTTTTTAATTTTTAAAAAAGCTTTGTTTATAATTTTTTCTTGGTATGACCCAGATAACATTTTATTCTTTTTTTTTTTTTTTTTTAACTTTTTTAAGGTTTTTATTTTAAAGATGTAGGGTACAATTCAGGGTTAGGCATACAAATGTTCATTATGCAGGTATCCTTGTTGATGATTTTTGTTTGTTTGTTTTTTTAGTCGGAATCTCCCTGTTGCCCAGGAGGGAGTGCAATGGCATGTTCACAGCCACTGCAGCCTCGATCTGCTGGGCTCAGGCAATACTTCTGCCTCAGCCTTCCAAGTAGTTGGAACTATAGGTGTGCGCCACTATGCCTGGCTAATTTTTTGATTTATTGTAGAGATGAGTTCTTGCCAAGTTGCCCAGGCTGATCTTGAATCCCTGGGCTCAGGCAATCCCCTTGCCTCTGCTTTCCAAAATGCTGGGATTGAGCCAACGTGCTCAGTCAACAAGTTTCTTAGTAACAGAGGATTATTATGGGGCTACCAAGTGCTATTTTAAAATAAGCTTTAGATTAACCCCAAATCAAAATTCTTCATTGAGGCATCTGACCTACAGCTTGATATTAATCAAATTGTATTTTCGTTTTTTACAAGAAAAATCAATGTGTTAATTGGTCCTGTTCCTGATTATATATGTCTATGTTATATACAATTTTATAAAATAAGTTTTACTTAAAAATAAAACAATATACAAAAACTGAAAATCATCTAAAGCCCCACTCCAAAATGATAAGTAATATTAACATTTTAGTATTTAATTTTAAATGATCCCTCTTCCCCAAAATAGTCAGTACTCAGAAAAGAAAATATGAATATATTAACAATCATAGTAGCTAACGATTTTATGAGGTGTCTAAATTTTTTTTTATGTGCTTGAATTTTGCAAAAATGACCCACAATCCTTATCAACAGTTCTTTCACCTGAAGAGGGTCATGTTCAGAAAGGTGAAGGAACATGTCCCAAGTCACATGGGCAGTAAGTGGAGGAGCAGTACACAAATGTTGATATAGCCATATCTACAACCCATATGCCGTCCACCACTCTGTACTTCTCACACAATAGCATCTTCTATTTCTCTGGTAGACAGGACTGGTTTGTATCCTGAGCATGTTGATAATTTTGGCATCTTAAACTAACATCCTTTAAATATTCATTTAATAGTTATATAATGGAAACAGAAAAAAAATTAATTTATTTTTGTTAATATATATATATAAGTAAATAAACAAACAAATTCACTTACTGATTTACTTCCAAGAACAGATGCAAAGCCAACATTCTTTAAAAATTTAACAAAAATGCCTCTCAGTGTTTTCTTCTTTCTCTTTGGGATACTTGTGTTCTTTTCCAACCTAGGCCACTTCTTTGGAGGCAAATTAAAGGGATTTAACTTGAAGTGTGAAAATTATTACTTATTCCTAGTGAACAGCATCAATGTTTTAGAATTTCAGGAGAATTGGATTTCCTGTACAAGTAGGAAAAGCGTGGAGTGCAGATGAATATTTACTGCTGAAAAGTTTATTTGATAAAGTGTTTTTGAAAAATCAAGCATCCTTTCTTTTTGGGTTTAAAAATAATAAGTGTTGGATTTGCAATTTATCTAGTTGTTTTTTTTTCCCAGTTATTGGGATGAGAGAAATGGTCTCTAGAGGTTCCCTATATTTGAACTGGAAGAGGAATCCTACATATCACTGTTTAAAAGGAGAACAAAAGTATAGCATACAAGGATAGAATTATGAGAAACACATTTCCTAATCAGTGGTGGAAGCTTTTCTTCAAGCATCTACAATCCAGTTCAATTTTAGTGGTCCTTCCAATATTTTACTTTTTCTCAAATCCTGCTCTCTAACCCTAACATCAATCTCCTAAAATTTACTTTCTTTAAAAAATACCTGGCTCAGCAATTCAAAGATCTAGTCCCTTCATTCATCAAATATTTCTGGATCATCTTCACTAAGCTCAGACCCAGTAATCCCTTGGTCTT
Organism: Tarsius wallacei; assembly: GCA_963574415.1. Taxonomy (NCBI): domain Eukaryota; kingdom Metazoa; phylum Chordata; class Mammalia; order Primates; family Tarsiidae; genus Tarsius; species Tarsius wallacei. The sequence continues at coordinate 27,019 of CAUYQG010093483.1, forward strand.
CCTGGGCCAGGCTGAAGGACTCCAGAACCACTTCGAGGGTTAGCTCTGGGAAAACATCTTCAGTAGTCTCTGTATGACGAAATTCAAGTCAAACAAACTAGTGAATAGTAAAATTTGAGTTTTCAATAAGTTAGATTTAGGAATCCATCTTGAGTTATCCAGAGCTCAGACAAATAGAGGGATGATGTTTAACTGTTTTGGATTTTTAGCCTTTAGTCACTATAAAAGTCATGAAATCTCTCTCTCTCTCTCTCTCTCTCTCTCTCAAACACACACACACACACACACACACACACACACACACACACACACACACAGAATGAAGTTTTACAGATTACCCTAAAAGGATTGCATTCTAAGTAGTTTTTAGAATGATTCATCCATTTAACAAATAATGAACATCTACTATCTAAAACATTTTAGATCTTGATTTTTAAGATACCCTGGATTACCTTAAAGAAACTTTTATAATCAAAATATATTTTGTTTTACTAACTTTAAGGGAGATTCTTGCTGGATTCTATGACACCAAAAAAGCATTAGGCCTGAAGCATATAAAAAAACTAAAACAAGACAGTGGTGATGAAGTGGAGACTGGACTGAAATTACAGTGCTCTTGGAACCTAAATAATTGATTTGTCTCATAATTTTGCCTAAGACCAGGTGTGTCCTTTAGCATTAAAACTTTGGTTCAAATTAAGAAGACCATATGGTCATCTTTAGAAAGTAAGGGATCCATACAGTTTTTTGTTGTTGTTGTTGCTGTTTTGTTTTGTTTTGTTTTGAGGGAGGACTGCTTTATTTTTGAAGACAGGAGTCTGGACAAATCAAAATCAAACCTAAGACTGAGACCACATAGTAGACTAGTTAAGCTATCTAATCCATTAAGCTTTATAGACCTGACTGCAAATCTCACCTTTGCAACCCACATGTTGTAAAAATCTTGGAAAGTTATTAAGCATCCAATAGTGCCAGTTTAATTATTTGAAAAATTGAATTAATAACAGAACCTCATAAGAGTCAATATAATGATGACTGCAAAATATTTAGCCAAGGCCCAGAATGGTTTATGTGTTCTCAATAATTTTGAATTACAAATAGTCCATCTTGAAAAGTAAGTGGATGACTGTATATCACTTAAATCCTACACAGAAATGTTTAGGTAGTTGGGATGAAGATGGTAAGATTTGGGAAAAACCACTTAGAAATCTGAGTCCAAATGGAGATTAATAGATCATTGGTGCCCTAAAATCAAGATGGTCGTGAACACAACTGGTGGGTCCAGCATTCAGTATTAAGTGTCAGATATTACAACCTCAAAACCTCTCTCATATTAACAATTCTTGGAAACATAGAAAACCTTTTCTGAGCAGTACACTGAAGAAAGAATACTGATGTCATCCAAATATCAAGGGGTGCTCTAGTCTGTGCAGAAAAACAAGCATGAGTCACCCCTGTACATTGAGAAAATGAAAGGTATATGACAAAACATTACAAATGATAGGGCATAAACCTTTGGAACAATTCACCATTTTAGTTTTATTTAGAATTTACCACAACTATTTTTCCCTTATTACTTTGGCTACTTAAGGTGTGCCATAAGTTGAGGGAGAACAATGTAATGCTATTTCTAATTATTAAGCCAGTGTTGCATAGTATTACTTATATCACATAAATTTTTTTAACTTTCTTTAGAGATTCAGTAGTTTTGTTTTGTTTTATTTGGGGGAGAGGAGTTGGAATCTTTTCTTTGCTGCCAGGCTGGAAGGTAGTGGTACACTCATGGCCACCACAGCGTCAACCTGCTAGACTCAGGTGATCCTTCCACCTCAACCTCCCAAGTAGCTGGAACTACAGGTGTGAACCACCACACCCAGCTAGTTTTTAGATTTATTGTAGAGATGAGTTCTCACCAAGTTGCCCAGGCTGGTCTGGAAACCCTGGGCTCAGGCAATCCTTTCATCTCTGCCTCCCAAATTGCTGGGATTAAAGGAATGAGCTACCACACCCAGTTTAGACTCAGTCGTTTTAAAGATCATTTCCAAGTCATTTGCAGGCAAGAGAGATTTAATCTACACAAACAAAATAGAAAAGAAAGTATTTCCTGAATCTTGACTTTTCAGATTACATTAGGTAATTCAGTCTTCTTGCTGTGCCTTTTTTTATCTAACCACTCATGAAAACAGGCAAGACAATATATGCCTCCCCTTTACTCAAACATTTATTGATCATAGACTATGTGTAAAACACTGGGAATAAAAACATTTATTAACAACAATTCTGGTTCCTAATATAAGTTACCTGACACTGTTTTTGACCCAAAGCTTACATGTAGGTAAGAAGAGAGAGATATTAGACATCTAAAGGAACAGATGTATGAGAAACTGAATATACAAATGGAGAGTGGCCAAGCTATGTATAAAAATAGAATTCTGACCCACAACCTATAGGAACTTGCCTAGAAAACCAATCCTTTATCTATAATAAACAACCCAAGAAGTCAGACAGCTGTCAGACTTATAGAAAGTTAGACTGCTATCTCTAGTAACAATCCAGTAGGCTAACATTAACTTCCATAACAGTCAGCCCCAAATGAGCAGAATTTAATTAATAACTGATAGTTTTCACATTTTTTATCCTGTTTCCAACTTAGAACCAACCAGAGAAAGCAAAAAATTCATTTCAAAAAAAACAAATAGGATGCCCAACTTCCAGTTAGCCTACTTACAGCTCCTCCACGCTAAAGCCTCTAACCAAGATATCCCTGGAGCTTTCCTTTTTTTCCACTGTGAAGCTTTTCCACGCCTCTGCTTCCCTTTGAGTCTTCACCAAGATGAAAATGATAGTGGCTGACTCCTTTGCTATGGCAAATTCTGAATAAATCACTCTTGCTTTTCTCATTTGATTTATCTTTGTTATTTCCACATATGTAATATGAAAGGTTGAAAAAGCACTATTGAGAAAAATAAATCAGAATCAGGGAATAGGAATACTTGTGTAGGAGCAGGTTGATTTTATGTGGGGTGAAATTCTTAAAGCATTGGCCTAAAGGAAGTAAGGAAGTGAGCCATGAGGATACCCAATGAAAGGCATCCCCATATGGAGAAAAGAGAGCATAGCCTTAAAGGAGAAGACTGCTTATGCAGTTTGAGTAACTGGCAGAACTGCAGCTTCTCTTGAGTAATGCAGGGAAGGGAAAGAATTGCCAAATATGACTTCAGAGAGGTAGCGAGCCATCATAAGAGGTTTGACCCTTAGTCTGAGTAAGGAGATGTCTTTGCAGGCTTAAACAGAGAAATGGCATGGTCTGATTTCATTTTTAAAGGATCGTCCTGGCTGCTGTGTTTAGGATAGATTGTAAGGGGTACAGGGTCTAGGAAACCAGACTGTAGAATGTAGACAAAAGATGAAGTTGCAGAGTTGACATGCATATATTTCTGAATTTCAGGGAAGAGCTCCAGGCTGGAGATAAAAATTTGGGAACTGTCAGCACATGTACAGAAGTAAAACCAATCATATTGTCATTCTGGAATAATGTAGTATTTAGAGGTTGGGGAAACGAGAAAGAACTCACAAAACAGAAAAAGAAAAAGTGACCAGAGAAGTAGAAAATAACAGAGAAAGAGAGGGAGGAATAGAGAGAGGCAGAGAGACAGAGAACAAGAGAGAGGGAGAGAGGGGGGAGAGAGAGAGAGAGAGAGAGAGGGAGAGAGAGAGAGAGGGAGAGAGGGGGGAGAGAGAGAGAGAGAGAGAGAGAGAGACACAGAGAGACAGAGAGACAGAGAGAGAGCCCTAGCATTTAACACTGAAAGAACAGGGGAGTTCTCATCTGTTAAGTAAGATGAGAACTAAGAACTCATAACAGAATTTAACAATGTGGCAATTATCAATGACTTTGAAAAGAGTTTTTATGGGAGCTGTAAAGAATAAAATCTGCTTGAAAATAATTGAGAGAGATTGGAAGGGGATACATCAATGACAGCAAAAAGAGGTTAACTCTTTTGTCCTTTTGCCAATTTTTACTTTAAAAGAGATAGCAGTGAGAAGGGGTTGTGTGTTAAGATAAGGCTTTTGTCTGTTTGTTTTTAAAGATTTGCTATATTGCAATAGGTTAGAATGCTTATGATAGGCAAAATAATGACTCACCTAAAATGTCCACATTCTAATCTTCAGACCCTATGTGGCAAATAGGATTTTGCAGATGTCATTGGGGATCTTGAAATGAAGAGATTATGTGAGATTATGTAGATTCAGTGAAATCACTAGTCCTTGTAAGGAAAATAAGGAGAAGAAGGGAGAGAGAGAGAGAGAGAGAGAGAGAGAGATGAATGTGAAGATGGAAGAAGGAGACATGAAAAAAAGATGAAAGTAGCAACTAGCTGAAAAAGACAAAGAAATGGATTCTTCCCTAGTCCTTCTAGAAGGAATAAATACAGCCCACTAATCTACTTTGGACTTTTGGAAGAGTAAGATAATAAGTTGATATTATTTTAAGCCACTGGATTTTGTAATTTGTTACAGAAGCAATAGGAAACTAGTAAAATGCTATATTAGATTGAGAATGACGAACGACCCACTCAAGAGGGGGAAATGATACTGCAGAAAAAGGGAGTGCTAATACCTGGCAGCGTGACATCTTTCAACCTATATTCTAGAGATATGGGATGGAATCTGGTGCACAGAGGTTAGACATAATTATAATTTCATTAATAGTAACAGAGAGAGAATAGAGATTCAGATGCAATCAGTCTTGATAGGTTCAGGACTCACAATTTCTGCAGTAAAGTTAAAAAAAAAAAAAAAAGGAATCCATCCTATCAGCTAAAATTAGGGAAGAGAAAAAGGTGTTGAGGAGAAAATATGCAATAGTCCTTTATGAATGTTTGCATAGCAAGCATGCAATATGGGTAAATCAATATAATTCTATAGCAGAAATAAGGACCTACTTGAGGTTGGTGGCAATGGATTGTCTGCATGCTTTAATTTTTTTTCTTCAGTCATATTTTGCCAGTCATATTTAGGTTTACTCTAAGTCCACACAGAGTTGAAATGACCAAAACTGAGATTTTTCCAAAGGAGTAAAAGAGAGAAAATTGGGGTTAGAAACCGAGGATGCATGCAAGAAAAACTAGGCTGTTTTAGGGAGGAAGTAAGGACATGACAGAAGTTAGAGACCTTGAGAAATCTGACTAATCAATGAAGTGTGGGTTTCTGTAGGGTCAAAGAAATATGATAAATAGTGTAGGCACATAGTGAAGGTCAAAGAATAGAATACCTGAGAGTCATCTATGAAAGGTGTGAAGTTATCAGAAATGAAAATATTTTAGCATCATCTGGGGAATTTAAATCAAAATGTAATTAAATCAACATCTTGGAAGATGAAACCCAGAAATTAGTATTTTCCTAAATTTCTCCTATGCGTAGTGAGGAACAGCTGAGCTGGAGAAGAAGAAATTATTGGAGGTGATGTTGGGAACTGAGAGGCCAGGACATCAGAAGGATTGTCATGATGTGTCTTGAAATCACTTGCAGTTAAGACAAAAAATAATGATAGAGATAGTGACAGAATGGCAAAAGCTACATATTCAAAGAAAAAGATAAAGTGATGCAGAAGTTTTTAAATGACTGTAGCAGGCGTGGGGGAGAGGCATCAAAATGTATTATATAATCTGACAGCAAGATCTTCAAATTTGGAGGTTTTAGGGAAAAAGGAGAGATTTTGGTTTGAAGTTGGCAATGATAAAGAATAAGAGGAGAATGTCTCCTTGCCTCCAAGGTTGAAATCAAGTTGACTGGAAGTATTTGGGGCAGTAAAACAGCCTTTCTTTACCCCTCATCACTCCAAGCTACAGGTAAAAGCATGTCTTCAGGGAGGGTGTAGATGGCCAGGTTTTCATTAGCATAGGGAGGTGATGGTAACATTTAGGATGGAGGCCAGAAGAAGTGATTAGGCTGATTAGGGATAGTGTGATTCAGAAGGTACAGGAGATAATATGTATATTGTAAAGATGGATGAGATAACAAGTGAACTGAAATTCACCTCTTTCAAGGAAAAGCAATAAGGAAATATCTGTTTTATGATATAGTTATTGGAAACTCTCATCATTATCATAAGTTAGGTTTTTGTCCTTCTTAGCACAAGGGCAATTGAATTTAATTATTTTTTCTATGAAATCTTGGATACAGTGTTGCCGGGCTGTTATTAAAGGAATAAGAAAGAAATAGATGAGTTTCTCTTCACTCCTCTATACCATTATATATAGGAAATGTTTACAAAATTTTAATTTAAAATATTTGACAAATATATGGATTGAAAGAAATTATAAATTATATGTCACAGTGAATTTGCTTAAAGACCCACAGCTAGACTCTAAGATAAAACCCAAGTGTTATTAGGTACTTAATCAACCTAGAGAGACATATAACTCATATGCATATGTATATTTCTGTGATAGACACTGAGAGTTACATGCTCAATAACTACTTTTTCTTTTCTAAGAGAGAATCCAATGTTGTTCATAGTAAAAATGTGTCTTGTTAAAAATATGCTCCTCTCAACATTTTTTTGACTTGGGGTTGTCATGTGACCCATATCTGGCCTGTGAGATCTAAGTAGGAATTTCCTAGATCAGTCTTCTCAGAAAGCTTTTGTTTTAGAGTCAGACTGAGGAGTAAGGTCTTTGCCTCTTTTCACATCCCCCTTCCCCTTGTCTGGAGGTGACAGCTGTTCTGAGACTCTGAGGACAAGTGGCACATGCTTGGTTTCTAGGATCAGTTCTCTAGACAGATCCTCTGTCCTTGAGGAATTAACAGAGCAGCTGCACCAACCTTGAGCTGCCAAGCTCTATACTTATTTTTTAAAGAGAGAAAAATAAATATTTTATGTGTTCAAGCAACACTAGTAGAGTGTGTATTACATAAAGTCAACAGTAATTGCCAGCAATTATAATTTTCTTTTTTAAAAAAGTTAGATAATAGGAGGTGGGAGCGGGTGAATAAATGCTCTCTTCCCTTTTTAGGCTGCCCATTATGAAGGATATTCCATACTCATTAGTTGGACTAATTAACTAACAAGACACACTTATCTCCTGTATCTAAGCAAGACCACAGCTAAGTCATTGATCAAAGAAATTTTGTATTAAAAAAGAGCGGGAGTAGCCAAGATGGCCACCAGGGAGCAGCAGGTCAGCCCTACTCTCCTCTAGCAAGACAGAGAGTAGGGATTCCAACATTGTTAGACCGAGTCACCCTGAGCAATTTTGGACGGGTTGATCATAGTGAACCCACCGAAGGTCTCTCTGAGTGCACAGACTCCAGAAAGTCACAACAGACACAGAATTCCAGGAACCCCATTCCCTGCCCTGCACCAGGCATGCACAGAAAAGGAAGATTTGCCTGGAGAAGGAGAGGAATGAGTGATTATAAAATGCTCTGAATAGATTCAATCCTTCCCAGCAGTGCACAAAACAGTTTCATGAGGGCGGAAACCTGAGCTGGAGGCAGTGGTGAGTGGCAGAGCCCAGGTGAAACCGGGAGCAGATCCCTGTGGGGAAGGCCCATCTGAGAGGTGAATCTAACTGACACACCCACTGGTGGCACCTGGTGAAGCAACAGACTGGCACCTCTCTGGCAGCAACCAGCTGGAGACTCCTTGAACACACAGAGAACAAAAAGGCAGGCATGGACATATGCCTTCCCCATCCCCCCACTGCAAGCTAGGCGTGTGTAGGAGCTGAGATCACACTGCAGCGTGGGGTGGGGGGTGGTGATTCTAGGTTGCACTGGGTTGATGATTCACATCCCCCTCCTCCCTGCTGCCAGCCATCAATTACAGGCAGCAGGAGGCTGATAATCTAACTCCACTAGTTTAGCTACCGAGAGAAAAGCTGCAATTACAAGACCCTGCCATAGGGTGGAGCTCCTCCCTCTCTCACTGAGTAAAGAGTTCTTGGACAAGTAAGGAAAGATTGAAGGACAAGCGGCTCTCAGAATTTAAAGAGACAGTGCACAAGAAAGCAGTCATTGGAGTATAACAGATCTCCCCTCCTCCAGTTGACAGCCACAGAAATCAGAGAATGGGTTAAACAAATTGACAGGAATCAGGAAAAACAGAAAGTAAGACTCAAATAAATTGTACAGGAAGTAAAAGTGAAGTTGGCCAACTTCCAAAAAGCCCACTCTGAAATAATAAAAATAAAAAGTTCCATTCTCAAAATTAATAACAAAGTAACAAGTATTGGGAACAGACTCAACCAAGCAGAGGAAGAATCTCAGACCTTGAAGACTAAAATATAGAATTAACACAGTCTGTTTTTTAACATAGGAAAAAACCTCAAAAAGAATGAAGAAAGCCTCCAAGAGCTGTGTGACTTGTTCAAAAAAACAAAACCTATGCCTGATTTGTATCCCTGAAGCAGAAGAGAAAATAAAAATACCATGGAACAAATACTCCATGAGCTCATTCAAGAGAACTTCCCTCATCTTACTAGAGAGAAAACCATCCAAGTACAAGAGATTCAAAGAACTCCTGCAAGATATTACATGAGAAGACCATCCCCAAGACACATAGCAATTGACCTCCAAAAAGTAAGCATGAAAGAAAAAATTCTAAAGGCAGTAGGAGAGAAAGTCCAGACTACCTACCAGGGACAGCCCATCAGACTTGCTCCAGAATAATAATAATAAAAATGCTCCAGACTTATCTGCAGAAACACTACTAGTGAGAATGAATTGGAGTTCAATTTTTAATGTTCTTAAAGATAAGCAAATCCAACCAAGAATTTTTTACCTAGCCAAGCTAAACTTCATCAGTGATGAAGAATTAAAATCCTTCCCAGACATCCAATTTGTAAGAGAATATACTGCGTTTAGACCAGCCTTTCAGAAGACATTTAAGAAGGTGTTGAGCACAGAACAAAGAACAGTCATGCACACCACAAAAGTACAAGCAAACACAGAGTTAACAGAGCATACAGAGCACCCACATAAATGAAAACACACAAATATATAAATGAAAAAGTTAAAAGGAAACAAAGCAATCCCACAGGAGTACTATGACAGGGATAAACTCTCACATAGCAATAATCAACTTAAATGTGAATGGGCGAAATGCACCACTGAAGAAACATAGAGTGGCAAATTGGATTTAAAACAAAAAACAAACAAAAAAACATGATTCGACCATCTGCTGCCTCCAGGAAACTCATCTCACTGCAAAAGACACACAGACTCAGTAACAGAGCCTGAAAAATATCCTTTCAGGCAAATGAAAAACAGAAGAAAGCAGGTATTGCTATTCTACTATCTGACAAAGTGTTCTTCAGGCCATCAAAAATTGAAAAGGACACAGAAGGATATTGCATAATGATAAAAGGCCCAAACTGCCAACATACTCACCCAACACAAGAACACCAGGTTTTATTTATTTTATTTTATTTTATTTTTTTTGAGTTGGAGTCTCACTCTGTCGCCCATACTGGAGTGCAGTGGCCGCTCCCGGCCACCGCAGCCTCGACCTGCTGGGCTC